>CAJQZM010036448.1:14743-32260 GCA_907164665.1 Colias nastes
CCGAGTACTCGGCCGAGCACTCGTTAAAGTGTTTATACCAACCGAGCACTCGGCCGAGGACACTGACTCGCCACTGTACTCGTTAGGTGTAATCGCCCCATAAGGTACGTAAAACCTTAGTAGTTAACACACTAAGGTAACACAAGTTAATATTATAATTGTATTTCTATGTAAATACTACAACCTGCAAGCCAAATCATTCAAATCAATTTAAAACTTATCTATACATATAATAAAATCGTAGGAAAGTCAAAACTGTACATTGAATATTTTTTTTAAAGTATACTTGGGGCGTGATCGATACCGAAGCAAAAAATGTAGTTTTTAGAATTTTTGTCTGTTTGTCTTACCCAACGAATTATACTTACCTATCTAATCCATAATGAGAGTCTAGACTCTAGAGGTAGAGTCTAGACTCTAGAGTCACTCCATCCTGTGATCTATCACCATGAAGTGACCATGAATCAAGCCGTGAATAAATATTACGAATATGAGATGAAAAATAAATTAATGAATCATTATGTAATGCATTTTAATCATTACAATTTATTTGATGCATCATGTTGTTGGATATAGGTACATTAAAATAATGCAGACCTGTGCAGACCTTTCTGTGAAAATAAATCCAAATTTCCAAACCGTTCCTAAACGAAAACGTCGCTTACAACGTTTGAAGTGTCAACGCTTGTTTGAAACGTCAAACAAATATAATGTTTATATTCTGAAATAAAGTTAGGTACCAGATAATTTCGATTGAAGAATAAATAATTAGTGAAAATAAGCCTGCCATTTCACCGCAAGCTTGCGTTCCCGTTTTAGATGACTCTCGGACGTAAATATCAAAATTCTTCCGGGTAAATGGCTTCATAATCCTTGTATGGGTGTAACAGTTTATTGATGCATGAACCAGCCTTTTATTAATAAATGGAGAATTGATTTTTACTATTTATAGGAATGCTGGGGAGTCTCGTAAGGTCTATGCTAATCAGTCGAAGGTTGGGACTCTGTCAGGGTGCTCGTCTTCAGTAAGTTATAGGGCTAATAACAGATTTCTATGAATCATACTGACATAGAAAATACTGTTATCCCCTTGATTAGAGTTTGTACCCGTGTAGCTTTGTGCAAGCTGTTGTTTATATATTTTGGTTTTGTTGTAGGTATTATAAGGTCTGAATCAGCATGTTATATTAATGTTACTTTATTAACTGAAATAATTATTTTTACAAATGCAGTAAATCAATTTTAGTACTGGGTGTAGTTATGTTCTTTTAAAATTTAATTAAAGTATTTTATTACTTATATAATTTCCCACACCAATCAGGATAATTGACTATTTATCCTTTTTTATGTATTCCTGTGCCTTAGACCTTTTATATAATTAGGTATGAGATTTTCCATTCTATTTATTGATTGTTTTATTTAAGTTGATATTTCAAACATTTTGTATTAATGTTCAGATGAACAGAGAAGATTATAATGAAAGATATCTATTTTTATATATGAGAAACATTATGATCATGAATCTGAATCATGTATTAATGCAAACACATTTTTTGCTTTGTTAATATTTACATTCTTAACTGTTTCTTTAGATTGTCTGTATTCCCAATTCATATAAGAATTTTTGTACTATCATAATAATCCCAGCCGAAGCTCACGCAGCGCAATATGACACCGCCAGTGCCGTGAACTGTGTATAGTGTAGTGCTTATGTTCTTAGATTTAGTTAAAAATTATTATATGTATGTTTGTCTGTACAATATATTCTATGGGTCTGTACAATTTATTGTCTGTCACCTGAATTAAATGTAATAAATAAATAATGCAGAACTTTTTGCATGCCCCACCACAACAAAGCATGCTTGCATTATTTTATTCACCCAACAGCATTGAGTTACTATGAACTACATACTAGAGTGGCTATTCCAAACAAAAACATTGCGCACGGCCGCGCCGGTGTGGTGGGTGAACTTACTGGTGAAAAGTCACTCCTCGGGCTTTGTTTGTAAGGAACTGTTAAAACAATATCTCAGCATACACAAAGGCATTTTGAACAGAGCAATAACACGTGTTGACGCGGCAAGCGGGGGGCACAGTCGGACACAGACTAAATGTGTTTGTGACGTTTGCCTCTAACTCGTGTTACAAAGAGTGTAGTAGCAATGTCCTCTCTAGTACGTAGTACATAGTAACTCAATGCCCAACAGTTATTTTATTTACATACATACAGTTTATTTAATTTACATTATCTATTTATTTTAATTTTCTGCCCTCAAGAGGCATTGGCAGAATTTTGTGTTTTATTTGTAAGTGTGATTGCTATCTATGAATAAACTTTTCATCTATCATCTATCAACAATATTTTACACAAAATAATAATTCTAAATATTCACAGATATCACTATCAGACATGATTGAACCACCGGATTACGAAGAGGTCTGTGACCGCTTGATGGGTGATCAGGACCCACTAGCATACCCGACCAATGATATCGAGCTGGTGACAGTTCCTCGGAGAATACGGACCCTAACACACATCCTGCCTGATGAAGACCTGTAAGTATATGGGGGTGATAAGTTTTCTTGCCATTAAATCCAAAGAGGTGTTCTATATCAATCATATCAAAAGCTATAAAAAAATATAAAACTAGTTGCTCCAACGGATATTGTTCAAGCCTATTGCCCCTTTTCCGTATATTCCTTTTATAAGAACCTTCCTTGCTTCTAATTAGCTGAATTGGTAAGGCTGTTCTTTAGTTTTACGCTTAGCAACACATTTGCCAATTGATTCACACATGCCTATGTTTATAAATGTAGCCTCTAATGGCAATTGTTTTTGTAAATTGTTCCAATGGTCTTTGAGTTTGTTACATACTAATGTTTATTATACTAGCGTATTACAATATCTAAATGTCTTATAGTTCAAAAGCGTCCATGTTCGTCCGCGACTGCGTCAGCTGCTACACATCAGACTACACAGTGGTCGAGTACAAGTATCGCTCGTACTCCGGATCTGCGTACGGCAGGGAGAGGCTAGCGGAGAGGATCGAGAGGCTACTGCAGGCTCCACCGCAAGTGTATGAGGTGGACGCTGAACAATCCACGTCTACGGAGGAATTGGCGTCGCAGCAGGTTGGTTGTGTGTGAAGTTTTGTAGCAGTGGGTTGTGGTTGTGAGAGTTGACAAATTGATTGTTTTGGTATTATGGTGCGATGGCATACAATATAGATAGTTTAACTGTCACAAGATATAGAGAAAAAATTTTAACATTAGGCAGAATGATGATATTTCTTGTTACTTACCATATTATTATTTTATTGAAAAGTTGAAAACTGGTCACAAGAGATAGAGTAAAATGTAATAAGGTTTCAAATTTCAATGTAAGACAGAATAGGATGTACTACGTTTTTTTAATCTTATTGGAAACTTTAACAAAATTAATTTAACTTAAGCTTTAACTATACAGATTTGTCATATTATATTTCAACTTTAGATAATACTTTAGCTAATATAACAAAGTATCATATTGTCCATCACCATAAGATATTATTTGATGTATCCATCACTATAAGTACCTAATTATTTAATTTTTAGAATTTGATCTATATAAATGTCTTATCATTTCAGCTGTCTCTCCAATTCGAGTCACAACCGTCGAGCGGCCGCCAATCAGTAGCCTCCATCTCATCATCATCATCATGCAACGAGACACTCACCCCACGCGGCTCGTGGGCCAGCCTCGACCTGCGCAGCTCATCATCAGACCCGCTGCTGCCGGACCTGTTCGAGAAGAAGCCGCAGGAACAGATAGATGCGGTTAATGAGGGCAGACGGTGAGTCATCATCATCATCATCCTCACCCTCATCATTATCGTGACCATTAACATCATCACCATCATCACCATCATCACCATCGTCATTATCATCATTATAACCACCACCATTTTCACCGATTTCATAAATTTTCTTCTAATTATAGGTACAGAAACGTCTATGAACTGTAATTGGCTACTGTTTGAATGTAAACATAGCATTTATAGTTATAACTACCTAGTACCTAGTAGTCTACATAACTTTTATTGAAGGAAAGACTTTGACAGTATATAGAAGCATATAAATACTCCACCTCATAATATTACCCCACTAAAATGTTTCTTTTTTCCTAAAGATAAAAAAGAAACTTAATTTTATAATACTTTATATTCCAGACTAGAGAACAGGCAGTCAGATCTGCTAGGTCTCTACGCTCCATACTTGGATGAAGAAGAAGCGGTGGAACGGAGGCTGGCTGCGGAGATGCCGTGCGAGCTGATGGGGCATAGGATCCTGGTGGTGTGCCATCAGCTTAAGTGAGTTATTTGTGCTTAGGAAGAAAATGTAATGTTTGTTTTTTTTTTGGTAATGTTTTTTTGCAACATTTTTATATTATGTTGTTGTGTGTGTTTTTATATTATGTATATATTTATGTTGTTTGCTAGTTCAAAATCAAGATTTACAATCAAGAAGAATACAACAACAAAGAATGAAGAACACAAGAGTTCAAATCAGATTATTAAATTAAAGCTGAATTGCTTGTAAATTTTGCAATTTATTTTTTCAATATTATCGAATTCCTTCTTTTATCGGATTTTAAACGCGATTTATTTTATCCCGATATTTCTAACACTAAACAGTGCCTAATTTACCATTTATTACCATAAACATTAAAACTTACAACAATATTGACTAACAATATTACCAAAAAAATTCCAGATTAGATCAAAAATAATCCATCAAAATTATAATTCCAGATTAGAACTAGACGTGGAACCGCTCTTCGCGTCCATGGCGCTCTACGACGCGAAAGAAAAAAAGAAACTTTCAGAGAACTTCTATTTCAACCTAAACTCGGAGTGTACAAGACAAATGCTGTCCGCGCACATTCCTCACGCTGACCTTTCGACGCTGAGTCGCAGCGCTGTGTTTGATATACTGAACCCGTCGCCTGATATATTCCTAGTGGTCAGGGTTGAGAAAGTGCTCCAGGGTGATGTTAATGAGTGCATTGAGCCTTATATCAAGGATGATAAGGTTGGTTTTTACTTTTATATTTTTGTACAAGACAAATGCTCACATCCCACACGCTGACCTTTCGACGCTGAGTCGTAGCGCTGTGTTCGATATACTGAACCCGTCGCCAGATATATTCCTAGTTGTCAGGGTTGAGAAAGTGCTCCAGGGTGATGTTAATGAGTGTATTGAGCCTTATATCAAGGATGATAAGGTTAGTTTTAGATTGAGCTTAATTATATACTACTACTGTAATTAGTGATTTATTTAATATTGAACCATATATCAATCAATACAAGGTCGATTACTGATTGTGTTATGATGATAATATCTTTTTATGTATCGATAGCTGTCCATAGTTTTATTTCGTGATTTTTTGTGTATATACTTGATGACGATGATAGCTTTTCGAAAGCAATTTTTAGTTCTTAAAAAGACGTGTTTTTTTTTTTCATATAAAAATGAACATCTACCTGCAATGAAACATCAGTTACTAATTGCTGTTTCTGTCAAATTAAAATTAATCTAATTGACTGTCTGTCTTATAAAATTCATATGCACATAGTGAAACACTATAATTGCATTTCAGCTACACATTTCAACTTTTTCAATTTAAAATAATATATTTCTAGCTCAAGAGTATTCAAATTTTAATATAAACATTCCTATTGCCATTTTTATCTTCACAGAACCGCGAGAAAGTCCGCGCAAGCGCACAAGCGGCTTGCAATCGCCTCGGCAAGTTCCGAATGCCGCTCGCCTGGAGTGCTGTTTCTTTACTCAATATATTATCTGGCTCTAATAGCCTGGAAAGAGAGTCCGATAAGGATAGCAACTCGAATACTAATAGCTTGGGTGAGTTTACACACACACATATATACAGGTACGCATATGTGTACGCACTCAGATACGCACTTACGTATGCATGTACGCATATACGCAGACACCTGTGTTCTCACGCACACAAACGTGCGTGCACGTACGTAACATACATAGATACATTTCTATGTTTAGTTATTGTGATTGTCAGTTGTAATATGTGTTATTTTTGTGAATAAATGTTTGTCTATTGTCTATTGTCTATACATACTCGTACACGCGAACCAGACATAGGCTGACGTTCATCATATACTTATTACACGCTTGCAACTATGGGTATTTTTGAATGTAATGCCCATATTATAGTCTATGAAATTGGACACAATTTGAGGTTTTATAATTTCATAAAAAAATGTGTAATAAATATTTCTGTAATTCACGATTATGTCCCTAACTGATAGAACTGAACATCACATACCATAAAAAAAGTGAAAAAGGAGTCAATTCCATTTAAAAAATTAAGCAATAGTTCAAAAATTGATTGTGTAGCGGGATGCGAATCTGCTTTTTTTAATGAATGTTTCAAATAAAAAAAACGTGAATGCCGAGCACACGTGTAAGAAGTGAAACTTTTTTGGCAAGATGCAAAGATTTGAGAGACGGTATTGCCATGACGTGACCTTGAAATTTTACTCTCAACACGCCTAAAGAAGTTTCACTTTTTTTTAATTTAAATTGTATAAAGATAAAACTAAAAACAATATGTTTCCCTCCCAGACCGCAAAGCGTCATCCAGCAGTTTAGAACAGCTACGCCGTCGTGCTGGTGAAGTAGGAGGCTCGCTTACACGTAAAGGCTCAGTGGAACGACGGGCCAATCCACAGGACCATGATCTGCCAAACACGTTGGATACTTTCAAGCCCATTGTCATCACTGTTACTAGCTTTTTTAAACAGGTAATGTACTATTTTATTTATTTACTAGCTGTGCTCCGCTCGTGTTGGTTTCAGCGAGATACGATATATAGCCTATAATATATAGCCTTCCTCGATAAATGGGCTATCTAACACCGAAAGAATTTTTCAAATCGGACCAGTAGTTCCTGAGATTAGCGCGTTCAAACAAACAAACAAACTCTTCAGTTTTATAATATTATTATAGAATATAGATAAGCATTTACCCAGCTCGTCTATTATCATGCTATGGTTGCAAATGCTGCCATACCGAGATCTGATGCATTCTCTATTAAGCGTCCTTATTTTCAATATCTTTTAAAGAGTTTACGTCATTTAAAGTAAACATAACAAAATTATTCTAAGAATGTTTAATATCAATTTAACTTAAATTTCAACTATCTTCTCCAATTTTCAAAAAAAATGTTCAACTCTTCTTAACAGCCAAAAACCTTCATAGCAAAATAAAAACACAAAATAATTCGCTTTTATATTATTTCTCCTTAGGAAACGGATAAACTTCGCGACGAAGATTTATACAAGTTTCTCGCTGAAATAAAGCGGCCGAGTTCAGCGCCGAAGAAACTAAAGTGTATTCCTGGAACTTTGAAGATCGAGGTATCTCCGTGTCCAGAGGAAATAAAGAATGGTTTAACTCCAGAGCTGGCTAAATTGGCACCTTATGGAGGTAATATTCAACTTTAAAATAAAGATATCGCTGCGTAATTTATTTGTTAAGGTTTTTGACATACTATAAATAACGACTCACAATTGCCTATTAAAAGGTCGTCTAAATAAGCGCTGTGTGAAACACGAATTCAAACTAACACCTTATTTCTTAGCAGTAACGTTCAAAGTCTTGTTCTCGCAAATAAAATATTTTTACTTATTTTGTATCGCACACATAGACAAATATACAGGTGTAGGCAGAGTTTTGCTTTGGATAATTTTTGAGCGTGATTGTGAGTCTGCCAGATTAATTGTACGTCAAAATAACAATATTTATGACACTGAAAAGTTATGAGATCATCCAAAGCTCTTATACGTAATTACGTTTCATTCGAATATGTGCCCTTTTGCGAAAATATTATTAATTTATTTTTTTAAACATAATATATTATGGCTGTCATTCCAACGCGGTTCCAAATTTTCAAAATACAGTCCATTATCAGAAGATAATGTAATCACCAAACATGTTTTCCTACTATAAAAAAAGATAATCTTGCCGTTGTGAATCTTATACATCTACTAGCGGTCCGCCCCGGCTTCGCCCGTGGTACTTAAATGTTTAAACTATCCTATCTCTCAAGTTGGATCGAACTGCACATGGTGTGCGAATTTTATTATAATCGGTTAAGTGGTTTAGGAGTCCATTGGGGACAAACATTGTGACACGAGATTTATATATATTAAGATTATATATCGTCAATTTCTGTATAAGCATATTAAATCCGACCACCTATTACTTAAGCTAGCCATTATCATCACCACACTAATTACCCCCCCCCCAACAGACGACAACATACGTCCCTGCAAGGAGATCCTACCATTCCCCATTGTGGTGCCCGCTCAGCCCCACCACCACTACCGGAGTCTACTTTACGTGTGCGTGCGTGATATTAATCTAGCTGCGTATACTTCCAGAACTGGCTCTGCGAGGAATATCACGGTATGGATATAGTGTTATTTTTAATTAAATTTTATCGGAAAATAAAAATAATATCAAAAAGGGTACCAGAAACCTGCATTGCCTACAGAAATCTCTGCCAGGCAATCTTTATTGTGTAAAATAAAATTATTATGACAAAAAGTCGGCTCGGGAATGTAGAATCTCAACAATGGCGCTAATGCTATAAAACTCTTAACTATTGGTTCATTATAGTATTCTATATTTCGTTATTTCGACTGGGTATCTAAAACCCTTCAGCTATAACTATAAAGGACATAGTGTGAAAACAGAAACAGAAAATATCATAAAATATACAACTACCCGCAGGTGAGAGTTCAACTAATGTCTGGTGAGGATCAGTCAGCGGCGTTGCCAAACATCTTCGGAAGAAGTTCCTGCCCAGAATTTAGCACTGAGGCTTATACCACTGTGCTGTATCATAACAAGTCAGTATTTCTGTGTTTTTTAGCCGTAATGACTCGCTATAACCTTTTTGTCATGTGTCCATAATAATCGTATTTTCATTTCATTTCTATAACGGTTTATTTTGTAATCTACAATATTTATAATTATATTTGTATTTGTTGTATAAGTTATCCATATTGAACCAGTTACAGCGTACAATTTAGTGTTTACTAGGTAAGATATTTTTTGCATTAATTTGTAGAAGGTTCTTAAAGCCTTATTATTGATATCTAATAGAAAAAAAAAACACTTTTCTTCTACGAAAATCCGAACAGAAAAATTAAAAAAAGAGAAGAAGCAAGTACTAATATTTATTTATTTTTCAACTAGAAACCCGTCCCTCTACGACGAGATCAAGATCAAGCTCCCAGCGGATCTTGGTGACCAGCATCACCTGCTATTCACGTTCCTACACGTCGCTTGTCAACGGAAACCGGTCGCACCTGACCAGGAGAAGAATGTGGAAACACCTGTGGGATATACGGTAGGTTTGGGGAAATATAGACGTTAATAAAACTTAAAAACAAAATAGGCCCCAAGTGTGAACCTTGGAGAACACCCGAGGTATATAGGGATGCTATTTAAAACCGTTTACTGTAACGTTTAGTATTTATTGCCTAAGAAAGATGCTCTTCGCAACTTTATAAGTATCAGAAAATGATTCACCGTATCAAATGTCTTATTAAAATCCATATATTGCATCTTTTTCTTGCCATCTATTGACATATCACACAAATCATCACTAAGTGATAATCGCTCCTAAATGACAATATAAAAGTCAAGTAATTACCCGACTATTGCCGTTTTAACAGACATTATATATATTGTGTATAAACTGTCATTTTTTGCCTGTCATTGTCTTATTTTTTTCTAATCATTGCTAAGTGGTTTATAAAATACAAAAAAATGTGTGCGTGTACTAGTGTACACACGTAAGAAGTGAAACTTCTTTATGACCTTATTTTTCAAAAAATAATTTACTATATGCAACTTTACAGAAATACGTCGAATCACGCGTGGTAGGGATAAGAAAAAGATGGCGCGTAACGGAAAAATGTCACGCGTAACGAAAAAATATTACACTAAATTTTTATCCAACCCCGATAAAGAAGTTTCACTTCAATATTATTATTTGTTGGTGTATAATCGAGTTTCGTTTTGATATTGTATGGTGTATTCTTGTGTTCAGTGGCTACCACTATGCCGCAACGGCAAGCTCTCCTGCGGCGAGCACGCACTACCGCTAATGGCAGAAGCACCTCCCGATAACTATTCATACATCTTCCCCGATGTGCTGTTGCCCGGGACGAGATGGATCGATAACCACCGGCCGCTGTTCAGCGTGGCTCTAGAGGCGCACACCACTGTGCACCCGCAGGTGAGTTAAACGATAAAATTTTTCCCTATAATCCTCTTTAACCGACTTCAAAAAAAAGAGGAGGTTATCAATTCGGCCGGTATGTTTTTTTTTTTTTATGTATGTACACCGATTACTCCGAGGTTTCTGAACCGATTTACGTGATTCTTATTTTGTTCAATGCGGGATGGTGTCGAATTGGTCCCATAAAAATTTTATTCTGATAGGCCCAGTAGTTTTTATTTTATGAGCATTTTTGTCTGTATTTGTAAATGTTGCAAGTGCAAGTTTGAAGTCGGTTGTTTTTAACGCAGTTATCACTTGTTCCTACAAATATTTTACCTTTTTTTTAAAGTGGGGAAATCTTGCATAGATACCCACGGCCCCCGGGGAAGGAGCCGTGGGATATGTCGGATTCTTACCGACTAAAACCTCACTGTGTTCCGTCGAGCCGCTTTAATGATGGGGCCGCGGGTATTGGTTGGAATTCTTCTGCGTGGACTTTTTATTTTAATATAAATTTTTATAAAGAACATGCCAGTTAGTTGTGCCTTGTTTAATAAAATTGGAATAAGTGACATTCGTATTTGACACTAAGAAGTTGTCTAAATAAAGAAAACCAGTAATGTCATTATTGTTCACTGGCTAACTGGATTGTTATGTTGACTAATTAGCCAGTTTTTTTTATACCATATATACCAGTATTTTTTATAATTAATACCATCAAAAACTGTTTTCTTCAGGATAGCTACATAGAGAGATTCGCAATGGCGTGCGAAGCGGTGCAAGAGGGGAACATCCCGCCGCGTATCGGCTTGGCTAACATGGAGGCGGAACTTAGAGCAAGGTGTGTGTTTTTGAAACTATGTGGTATGAAGTTATGTTTAACTAACTTCTAACTTACTGTTGTGTAATGTGTGGTTTTTATAAATTACGGAATATGTAAAATTCGTATTTGACACTAAGAAGTCGTCTAAATAAAGAAAACCAGTAATTTCATTATTGTTCACTGGCTAACTGGATTGTTCTGTTGGCTAACATTGAATTTAAACAAATTCCATAAATGATAATGTATTTATCTAATGCACTAAAAAAATTGTCATAATGTCAAAATAAAATTATCGACGAGTCGTAAAAAATCTGTGAAAAGGACACTCGAAGGTCGAATGTTAAATAATCAATTTTGGAAAAAGTATTTTCATAAGAGCTGAGCTGTCTTATTGTTTATTTTGTCAACTATACAAGAATTAATAATGAATATGGCAATCAATTTTGTATGAAGGCACTAAGAAGTCGTCTATATATGCAAAGCAATCTCTACCCTTCAAAAGCAATCTGATAAAACTACACTTATCTTATGTGAAATATTCCTTTTTCATACGAATATAAAGTTCTACGTGACGTGACACTTATCCTACTGATATTATAAACGCGAAAGTTTGTAAGTATGGATGGATGTTTGTTACTCTTTCACGCAAATACTACTGAACCGATTACAATAAAATTTGGTATGTAGGTAGCTGAAGACCCAGAATAATACATTTTTATTACGGAAATCCCACAGGAACGGGAACTATGCGGGTTTTTCTTTGAAAATCGGGCGGAAATCTAGTATGTGATATTTATGTGACACACGTACCATATTATACACCATTACATGGAAACCCAGTAACGTGGCTATTAATTATTATCATTGCAGCATAACGGAGCTGCCAACCGCGAACGTGGAAGCCCTCGCACGCTACCTGCCCGTAGTAGCGGACAAGCTGCTGCAGCTGCTCGTAGCCCCGCCCTCACTCGCCGGGCAGACGCTGAACATCGCGCAGGACGTGTTCACTTGCCTCGCGCACCTGTTCACTGATATCACCGTGGGTTATGACTATTACATTTTTCCCTTAACTCTATGCTTTGATATCTAGCTAGTGCAGCCAGCATATACTGCTTTGTTAGTATGACATTTTAGTTATTAAAAAAATGTCCGAAATGTTATGCGTATGCAAAACTATAAGACCCTTTGTACTTAGCTCACCGATGGTGGGGGACCCTGCATATATTTTTGTGAATTATTATGTTTGAAGTGAAACTTCTTTAGGCGCGTTGAGAGTAAAATTTCAAGGTCGCGTCATGGCAATACCGTCACGTCGTGTAGTAAGGCTACGATTTTGGTATCTTGGAATCTTGCCAAAAAAGTTTCACTTCTAACACGTGTGCTCGGCACACACGCTCTTTTTTTAATTGTGCATGTTTTGATTGATTTGTGAGGGTATTTCAATATTTCTGAAAGTCTTCTATCTGTCCTAAAACTTATTTATTTCCTAAAATTTCACCTATTTGCGCACAGAACATGAATGAGTGTTCAACATGCGACGCGCACGGTCGCAGTGGTCTCCTAAGTGCCTACATCCAGTACCAGTGTCGTATACCTCGCCCTGCGCTCTCCGACACCGACATCGGCCTGCCGCTACCGCCCTCTGGTGACGTATCTATACTTCTATCTATACTAATATTACAAAGAGGAAAGGTTTGTATGTATGTATGTATGGTTTTCACGTATAAACTACCGAACCGATTACAATGAAAAGCACACATATAGAGGGTAACTTGGATTAACACATAGGATAGGTTTTATCCCGGAAATCCCACGGAAACAGGAACTATGCGGGTTTTCCTTTAAAAACGTGGGTGAAGCCGCGGGCGGAAAGCTAGTCACCTATATTTTAATAATAGTCAGCCTTTGTATAGTCTGTGTGGTATCTACAGTAAAAAGGAATTGTCTTTGCCCTCCTCCTGACTCTTTAGTTCGTGTAATGTCGTGTGCGCACAATGTAGCTTGCTTTAAGTATTATAAAATAAAGTTTATTTAGCAACATCCACAAGTTGTGTTGCAATATAAAATTATTTCAACAACCACTTTAACTGACAGATAAACTATACAAAACGTATCCAGAAGCTGTGGAAATTCACCTTGACATGCAACGGCACTGTTTACATCCCTTATCTGGCTGACTTGACTTTTCGGTACTATATTCCCTGCACACGTAATATGATGAGAAATGTGTGAATTTCGTAATTTTAAAGACAAACGCTTAATACACACAAACTTAGAAAATTTCCACTTTAAATTGAGGTAATATGGAAATAACTTACTTTCAATATTTGTTTTCAGTAATGACTGACGGCTCGTGCAAAATATTGCACGAGGAAATCGCTCTGCAATGGGTCGTTGCTAGTGGAGTTACACGGGATTTGGCTATGAGTAACTCTTGGTTAGTATTTACTTACGATGTTTTAGAAGCATTCAAGTTCAACCTATATTCTAAACTGGTATTTTAACCAAAACAATATTTATTTTGACTCGAAGGACCACAGATTGTAGGATTCGTGTGTTTTCATTTATTTATTTATAGTAACGAGATATCTAGTTTGTTACATTTCGTGCTTCTGCAGAGCTGTATACATATTCGCTCTCTCTCTGATATATTGTATCTTTGTTTAGTTCTTCAGTTTTAAAATGCTTCCCTTTCCATAATTCTACTGAATCAATAAAAATAAAACTTCAAAAACGCTACTACACACAATTTGTTACCCCAAATTTAATAAAAATCTCATCATCCAGGACACTCTTCGAGCTGATGGTGAAATCCATGGTGGAGTATCTCTATTGGAGCGGAGCACACGAGGCTCCACGTAAAGCTCGCTTCCCGGAACACTTCACTGATGACGTCACCACACTTGTCACTAACGTCACCGCTGAGATTATAGCTAAGTATGTGTGGGCTTTTCAGCAAATGCTGGCTAAATTTTAAATTAGTTGATTGGTTCAATTTCTTCAAAGTTAACTTACAATTTTGTTAAAAAATAATAATATTTGCGTACTAAGAAATCGTCTAAATATACAAAACAATCTGTATAATATTAATAACTAATCTGCTAATGGTTTTGATGACTAACATTGAATTTTATTACCAAGTTCCGTCTATAATAATGTATTTCTGCATTAATAAACTGTCAAAATATCGAAAAAAGTTTTTCAACGCGTCATAAACAATCTGTTAGAACGACACTCGAAGATCCAATGTAAAATACTCACTTTTTACATGTCTCTTTGAATGGACATGTAATAAAACCACCCATATAACTCCTTAAACATAATTAAACTGTCTCATTGATCATATGGTTGACTATTCGCTATGTGTGAAGTGGGTGGTGGGGAACGGCAAATCGATCGTAGCGCACGACGTGGCAGAAATGTGAATTAATTCTGGGCTGTCATGTGTCAAATTGCTTTATTTTCATAACTTCCTTTATAATTTTAAGTAAAAACGTAAAAATTTGCGATATCGGTCATAGTACATGCTGTGTCGTAAATTGTAAAAACAATGGGAAAAACAGTTCGTGCAAGTTTTATTCGTTTGTAATGTATCAAAGCAGCAACATGCTTACACTTGCCACTTTGGTTGTAAACACAGTCGCACTTAACATTTGTAACAACACGTTCATCATTTATCTGGAATTAAAATAAACAATAAAATAATTAATATAAATAAGCTGACATGAAGCTAACTCAAATATACTATTTCTATAACTTGATATGTAGGTAGGTGTGTACTCACATTTAATGATGTTTTGTAGGGAGTTTGTGTCACAGACGTTTGTCTTATGATCAGAGCTCTTATTAAGAAGCTTTTCCCGTTCGTTCTAAGCTCTTCCACTTCTCTCACATGCTGTGCTAATACTAATTTTTTTCCCTTTTTGCTCAGTTTGAGGTTGGAAATGTATTTTATGCTTAATCGATTCAAATCCCGTACGTATTATAATATCCATATTTTTCACGAGGAAGAAAATCGCTAGGTATAATATACACCCTCACTTTTTACACTATTTTTTTCAATTTCGTTGAAAAACTAGTCGAAAATTAATATCACAAAAATATTTTATCATCTAGTTGACATGATTTGACAGATGACAAGTCCTGAATAGTTGCGGCCACTAGGGGCGCTGTCATCGCGCACACAACGAATACATGAAATTGTGAATTTGAAAATGTATAAAGGCACAAAGAAGTCGTCTATGTGTGCAAATCAATCTTTATCCCACAAAAACAATCTGATAAAACCACACACGACGGTCCAATGTAAAATACATGTATTTTACGTATATACATATATTTGTACGTGTAGGTAATAAAATCCGTCTACATGACTAATTGTATCAAAAGTTCATTGATTCATTATGCTTAAAATCATGAATAAATTTAACAATCAGGGTCAAAAATGTAAGTAGGCACTACGAGGTCGTCTAAATATACAAAGTAATTTCTACCCTACAAAAACAACCTGATAAAACTACACTCGACGGTCTAATGTGAAATACTCCCTTTTTGTAATAATATAAAGTAACCTTTTTGTAAAAATATATGAACACGTACTAAAGAATATCTATTTTTAGATACGGTAAGAACAGCCGTCTTACCCAGAGCCTCAACAACAGCCTGGCTTTCTTCCTGTTCGACTTGCTAAGTATCATGGACCGTGGTTATGTGTTCAACCTTATCCGCGGCTACCACAAGCAGATGTCCGCGAAGATATCATCTGTACCGGATGCTGTGCCGCTGGTGCATTATAAGGTAGATTTTTTTTTACTTTCTTTATTGATTCTGTGCGTTAAAATTATTGCGTCGATAGACATAGTAAGTGATAGAAAACTAAGAGTATTTTGAAACAATTAAATATTAAATCAATTTCAACCAGCTATACGTTGGGTTAAATTCGCATTTCTTTTTAATTTTAGTGAAGTGAAACTTAGCCGAGTAAAGTAATAACTTCTGCAATCATCTACTACTTACGATTTAAAAGACTTTATTGACCAATTCACAACATCTAGCGTTCTTCTGCATCGAGATAACATCTCTTATCAAGAAATCATCTTGTAATTTACGTTTAAAACCGTTACAATCGAATAACATTTATTTATTCAACTGGACTTCGTTTATAAGCGCTTTTGAATCGTCAAGATGCAGAAAATAATACCATCCAATCACTATTAATTAATAGTAATTTACTTCACGTCCAGCTATCGTTCCTCCGTATCGTGTGTTCCCACGAGCACTACGTATCCCTCTGCCTCCCGGCCGGCGCTCGTGCAAGCTCCCCAGCGCCCTCCATGCGTTCCTCTGCATCTTCGGACGGGAGGGCTGGAGGTTTGTCTCCGGACTTCCGGTCGAGACATTATCTGGTTGGCTTGTTATTGGCTGATCTTACCGCGGCTCTGGAGTTGCAGTAAGTATAAAAAAATCATTGCACGACGATACGAAGCATCAGAGAGTGCTTTACGATCGAAAAATTTTTTACGTTTTGAAAAGTTCTTAAAAATGTACTTAATGTAATAGTACACCTTGAACACCTTTTTTCACTATCTAATCAGAATTTACACAGTTCAAAATCAATAGTTACCCTTACTGCGTTCACTAAGTTAGACTAACACTGGCTTTGCAAAAAAATATATATTAAAACACCTCTTAATCCCGTCACTTCTTCTAAATAAATATACAACCAATAAAATACTCATAAGCTCATTTTTATATCCCTTCCCAATCAACAAACCTGCCACGATTTCTAATATTTTAATGCACTAAATTCAGCTTTTCTTGCCTTTAAAACTTCCTTAAACTACCCCCATTCCAGGAGTCCAGTACTCCAATGTGCAGCAGTGAACGCAGTACTATCCCTCCTATCGGCCCACGACGCGGACGCAAGACTAGCGCCTACAGCGTTACGGGCCCGCGTGGCCTCGTTATACTTGCCGCTATTGGGAATCGTGCTGGATGCTCAGCCGCAATTGTATCGAGGTTTTGATGGGAGCAAGGGTGAGAATTATTACATGTTTAGCAATTAAGCTATTGCATAGCTTCTATCGCGGGCCTTGAGCGCGGGGACCGAATCCAGAAATTCCGTAACGAAAAAAAACCTCACACTCCCCGCGGGGACGGGCACGGAGGTGTGGCTTGAAGGCATGCTATGCAATAGCTTTACCGCGGCAGTCCCCGAGTGCCACACGTCTTTTTTTTTTTTTGGTAGGATTTAAGAGAGTAAACAATTTTTACAGAAATTATTGTAAAAACCATGTCTGTAACTAAAGCAATTTTAAGAATCGTTTCGTTGATCTTAATTAAAAAACATCTGTCACATGTTAAATTAAGATCAAAC
>CAJQZM010036450.1:0-29765 GCA_907164665.1 Colias nastes
CCATAACGCGACAGTATTACCATGACGCGATCTTGAAATTCGACGACAATCTTGGATTTTAGTTTTGACCTCATATTCGTTAATAGCTACCTCAAAAACCATGAAAATGACACCCATCACGAAAAAAGTCAAATTTTCGTCAGCGCCATCTTGGATTATAGTTTTGGCCTCATATTCGTTAATAGCTACCCCAAAAACCATGAAAATAACACCCATGACGAAAAGATGTAAAATTTTCGTCGGCGCCATCTTGGATTATAATTTTGACCTCATATTCGTTAATAGCTACCCCAAAAACCATGAAAATGACACCCATCACGAAAAAAAGTCAAATTTTCGTCAGCGCCATCTTGGATTTCAGTTTTGACCTCATATTCGTTAATAGCTACCCCAAAAACTAAGAAAATGACACCCATCACGAATAAAAGTCAAATTTTCGTCGACGCCATCTTGAATTGTTTTACCCCACCAATCTATTCAACAACCCATAAAAAAGAGGATCTCAGGCAAGATAATTTTTAAAACATAATTTTAAATTACAAATAATTGGAATATGAAACTTATACAGTTTACTCTTTTATAGTATCAAATATTTCAAATCACGAAAAAGACAGTGCACGCACAATAATCTTTTTTATTTCGTTTTTATTTTTGGCACGAGGAGCGCCGAGCGATACACCCGTCCTTCCAAGAGCGCTTCTGAGCGTGGTCTGACGAACCGCGAGAACAAAATGTATGAAGAAATCGACAAGTATTTTTAATTTAGCTCATAATTGAAATAAAATTTTGATTTAGATTCATAATAAAACCGGCCAAGTGCGAGTCGGACTCGCGCACCGAGGGTTCCGTACAAACCTGCAATTTTTTTTTCACGGGTTAAAGGCAATTAGATCTAAGTATTTGATATGAATTTCAACTTGATAGCTCTACGCGTTCATGAGGAAAAAAGTAATAAGTTTATATTTATTAAAAAATAAATATATATTTTGTAATGTAACTAAAAATTTAAGGTTTTCGGAATTTTTCCTTTATGTGTGCTATAAAACGTTGCTTCATGCCAAATTTCAAGATTCTAGGTCGACTGGAAGTACCCTTTAGGTTTTGATTCCCTTGCGAGTACTTGCGAGTTTCAAAATATGCAGCTTAAATTTCTGTTTCTTTTGATTGCGTTGACATAGAAGTTTGATTTTATTACAGCTTAAAGGTATTATAGACCTGAGTATTTGGTATGAATTTCAATTTAATACCTCTACGCGCTTATGAGGAAATGGGTAGTAAGTTTAAAATTATTAAAAAAAATATATATTATGTGATGTAACTAAAAATTTATGGTTTTCGTAATTTTTCCTTTATCTATGCTATAAGACGTTGCTTCGTACCAAATTTCAAGATTCTGAGTTCACGGGAAGCACCCTGTAGGTTTTGATTCCCTTGCAAGTGTCGAAAATTTGCGGCATAAACGGCTGTATCTTTTGATTGCGTTGGCTTAGAATTTTGATTTTTTCACAGCTTCAAGGGACAGTTGACCTGAGTAATTGATATAAATTTCAGCTTCATACCTCCACGCGTTACTGAGAAAAAGGGTCTTGACAGACGGACGGACGGACGGACGGACAGACGGACAACAAAGTGATCCTATAAGGGTTCCGTTTTTTCCTTTTGAGTTACGGAACCCTAAAAATTACACCATATATAAAGGACTATAATATTATATCCCTCAATAGTTAAGAAGATAGATTAGGCTCTTAATTTTCCTAAAATTGTACCGTTTTAGACCCCATTTTTTTTCATTTTATGCGTTTATTGTGATGGGAAAAACTTATTTCAGCGACAATTTTGTATGACGTCGTACAATTTTTATAAGATGAACGTAGAGCTGAATATATTATCTTTAAATTAAGATATTACTATGTTCTCACGTGTAATTGCTTTAAGTTAAAATGGTACCGTAAAACAGCGTGTTTTTGTAAAAATACGTAATAGCGTCCTTAATCAAGTTTTCACTTCTGCCGGCACTCCCGGAGTGCAACCCGTCTTTTTTTTTGTAAGAAATACTATTTTTGTGCTTGAAAACCTGCGTCGAATGCCGTCAAGCGCGTCAAAATCGAACTATGCGTTCCAAAGATATCGCGGTTCCAAAATTTCCTAAATAACCTTTTCTTTGAATAAGTGAATAAGTCTCAGAGGTCTCAGATTTCATCAACTTGACCGAAACTACTGATTGTCAGATTTTTGTCGAGAATGTCTGGCTATCGGAGTATATTACTTATTTTACCAACTTACCGGAAGTAATTTATCGGATAATTAACCAAAGTAGTAGTTCTCAACAATAGCATTTAGCGGATTTCTAACAAATTAACTTGTTTGAAAACAACCAGTGCAAATTAGACAAAATAAATTTATTGACTCATAAAAAAACGATTTTCTACAGTTTAAAAAAAATTTTTTTAAACTGTAGTATCCTAGTGGTGTGTGTAGGATACTATCTACTTCTGAGATAACTATATGTGATCATATTGCACGCCTCATAAGCGAAGCGTTGAGGTGGGTACTACTGTCACTTCGCGCAAAACATCTGATTTTTCAAACTTAAAATGTCTTTATGTATCGCACTTGTAAGATAATACATACACACACATATTAAGAAAAAACACTATTTTTAACATTCATGATATTTTTGATGTCATTTTTGTTATTTAAACTAGTTAAAAAACAGTTTAAAAAAGTTCTGTCTTGGACGTCCGTGTGTCTGTATGTGCGGAGGATTTTCTTGTTAACACGATAGCGACCGAAATACTTTACTAATCGAGTCTTTTTTTTTCTCTTACGCTAGTATGCTCAGGAATAGAACCCTTTCATTTTTCAGGGTCTGATTCGATGTGGTTTAATTGTTATTAAATAAACAAAAATAATAATTAATAAATAATTATTAAAAAAAAATTATGAGGCGTGCACTTTTGGATTTTCCAAACTATTTTCTATTTTTAATTTGCATGACGTTGTGTCAATTTGCCTGCATCTCCTCTCAATGTGTAGAAATACCCACGTTTTTCTGTTAGTGAAATATGCTTATTTAATTATAACTGAATCTCATGCATTATGCATATCCGAGTAAAGTCTCTACCATTCAACGAATTAAAATTGATTTAATTTTTTTATAATACACTTCCTTTCCTTCCTTCCTTTTAAAAATAAGGGTGTATTGGTTGTAGGAACCAAGCAGTGGTACCAATACACTCTTATTTTTATTAAAGTCTGTTTTAATAGCCTACCTATGTTCTATTAATAATAATTATTAAATCAAAAGTAATGCGAAGAAACCAGTACCTTAACAAACCACTCGTCCTGTTTGATCTGGGATAAAAAAAAATATTACATAGTGGAGTAATGTAAATACCTTCTGTGAAAGAATTTTCCAAAGTTGGGCTTAATTCATGCAAAAATTATTTATTCACTAACAGTATAGTAAGTAGTAGTAGTAGTCGATTAGCGTATAAGTGTAGATTTGCTAGATAAATATAATAATGTTAGTGTGTACTATTAGGATAAATAGATATACATCGTAAACAAATAATATTATTAGGTATACCTATAACACACCTATTCCACTGATTTGACAATTTCACATTTTCCAGTAATTCCTTGTTTAGATATATCTTTATGTAATAATAAAGAATAACTCATTATTTATTAATATGTGATAATATAATGGTTATAGAAATAAGATCAATGCGTTTATGCAATCCACGTTAAATGAGATAATAGGTGATTATATTAATTACAAATTAATTGTAAGAATTCAATTCAAATCAAATTATTTATTCATTAGTTACCTTAATTACTTCACGTAATATCTTAAAATAGACGCTAACCTATTTATTTAAATTCCATTCTTATCTGAGTGATTAGAGTTTGGCTAACGAAAGATGAGACTGGCTTTTTATTTCGAAAATTTATATGGCAACACTTATAATTACGTAATTGTCATTAAAACCTGAGTTGTTGATGTGTCAAAGTGAAAATTATTTCCGCGATTTTAGTGATTTCTAATTGAAAACGAGACGAAAACATTGAAATGCGACTTAAAAAAGGTTCTTTTTACTATGATTAGTAAATTTGAAAAGAAACAAGTTGAAAGAGATGTAGTTTTCAAGGAAAAACAAGAGTGTTTACGTGAAATATCTCAATGCATTGTTAAGTGTGACTTTGATATTTTGATACTACTCATTTTGATTGCATTGTTTAATATTTATTATTTTGCAGGTAACATGGATGATACCAATAGTCCAGTTATAAACTATTCAAGCAACAATTGAAAAAATTGAATGATCTGTTTCGTTCAAAATGTTTAAAGACACAAAATCAGTATCTTGACGAGATTTCTTCTATGACCGGACCATGTTATTCGTGTTGAAGATAGTATAAAAAACGAAATGGAATAACTGCAGAAATGGAAGGGTTCATAATAAGAGTCAGAGATAATGATAGTGATTCTTACTATTCACTCGCGGTTGAATTTTTAGATTGATTAAACAAACTTTAATTGTATTTTTATTGTGTTTTTTCTTGCTTTCATTCGGTGTTATTTTTTGTCTATCTGTATCACTTAACTGTACTAAGTATATTACATAAAACAATATTATAAAGATGAAGAGTTTGTTGTTTTTTTTTGCTCGTAGGAGAAAATAATAAATAAAAGTATTAAAACTATATTTCCAACTATAACCTAAGTTGCCATATGTTGATTTTTTGAATTTGCCGCCTTTTTCCAGTCTCATCTTTCGTTAGCCAGACAATAAGCCTATCGAATGTACTTATTAAAGAATTTTTTGTCCTATCCTATTCTACTTCCTACTATATTATTATAAATGCGAAAGTTTGTGAGGATGTATGTGTATTTATATGTATGTATGTTTATTACTCTTCCACGCAAATACTACTGAACCGATTACAATGAAATTTAGCACACATATAGAGGGTAACTTGGATAACATAGGATAGGTTTTATCCCGGAAATCCCACGGGAACGGGAACTATGCGGGTTTTTCTTTGAAAACGCGGGCGAAGCCGCGGGCGGAAAGCTAGTAAACTATAAACCTAGTCATAAATGTAGTCCTGTAGGTATTAGGTATAATAAATATCTAGTAATTTGCCATAAAAAGGCTTCAAAATTAATCAAATAACACATTAATTATTATGCACTTATTGAAGTTAAAATTATTATAATAAGAGCAACTACAAATACGTACAGAAATTACGTGATACCAAACTTTACTTATAATAGGTACTTAGTACAGTATATAATCTATACTATAATATTATATATCTGAAGAGTTTGTTTGTTTGTTTGAACGCACTAATTTCGGGAACTGGTCCGATTTGAAAAATTCTTTCGGTGTTAGATAACACCATAATTTTTCAGGCTATTTAGCCCATTTATCGAGGAAGGCTACACTATCGTCACGCTAAGGACCAACAGAAGCGGAGAACTGCGGGTAAAACCGCGGAGCACAGCTAGTGTCAAGTAATTTGCTGAAAATATTAAGTCAGTGTAATCTGATATTTTTAAACAAAAATAAAATGTATATGCATATTTACGTATTAAAGTTTATTGCACTCTTAAGCTAAACTGCTAAATGGATTACGATGAAAACAACATTTGACACAATTAAAATGCAAATGTTAATCATTAACATAGTTTAAAGCAAAGTTGCTTTCCGAGTTCCAACGTCTGTGTGTCTGTATGCATCTATAAAATTACGCAACAGATTTCTATGGGGTATATTTTATAGATAAGTAGTTAGTAGAGTTATTCTCATAGAAGGTTTAAGTATAATTTATTTATTAGGTTTTAGACAAAGCGAGCGACGCCGCGCCGCGGGCAAAATACTAGTAATATTATACTGTACGGTCTGTCCGTATGTTTTTGATTTCAAAGCTATAAAATTAAATTTTAATTATACAAATATTTTAAATTAAAATTTCGTACTTATACAAGTTTTAAAACATTACATACAAGTCAATGTCATCATTAAGTGCATGTATTATCTTTCACCGGTTCGTATTTCTACACTAACTTTAACACGCGGATTTGGTCACGTACTAGTACATATAGGTACCTATAGTACTTATATTTTGTTAGCATTATTTCTTTGCAACTAATTATTTTTTTGAAAGAGTTACAGTTATAAATACAAATTTAATTTTAGTGTGAAGTTCCTAATGGGAAGTATCTAAGTAAGGAAAATTTTACGCGGGTTTCACCGATTTTCTTTAAGACATATTTTAAATATGTATTTCACTAATTTATTTTATTCGCTTCTATTTCACTGGCCTATCTATTATATACCTATTATATTATATTTTATTTATTCACATCTGTTTCATTGATCGATTTTTTGCTTGAGTAAACTAATTTCTTTATTACGACAAAAAAGGTTCATTTCTATCCAGGATATCAACATTGTTAGGATACATAATTTTTTTGGATATTTATTTTTTATCAATCTAGAATCGAACCTTGGACCTGAAAGCTATACTTATGCACTAACCTCACAAGCGCAGTCAAGGTGGAGGTGAGATAATAGATCTTCACGTAAACTACGGAAAACTATCTTTTTTCCTATCTTTTACTCTACACTTCCTTATAAATATATTTACGGAATTGATTTTGTATGTTTGTGTGTAAATAAAATCTAGGGTACGACGACACAAATTTATAAAGTCAAATATATATTTAAAATGGATTTTTACGATGTAGAGTCGATGTAATAATTATATTAAATAAGATAAACGCAACAAACTATTTCCTATATGAAAATTAAAATACAGCGAGATATAATTATGTTTCGAAATGAGACCACTCGTCTGGTTGAGTAACGAACGCACAAAATGTTGCATTTATTATATTAGTAATACCAATGCCATTTGAATTATGAAATTTCGCGTCTTAAATTTATAAAAGTTTTTGATAGAGTCGAAATTATTTTTCAATTCTGTCCTTATTATTGGTAAAATTTCGACCTTGAAGCATTTCTTTATTATAAGAAAGTAATTTACCACCAATTCAAATCACAAAAAATTAAAAAAAAAAATCACTGACAACTATCATCCAAAAAAAGCCATAGCCCACCAGTGTTCGGAACCGTACAATAATTATTGTACAAACACGATAATTTTGTGCCTACGTACGATGTACGATAGCATAGTATTATCGTGCGATAATCTTTATCATGCAAAATTCGAGAATTTATATTATTTCACCCATACAAATATGAAATTTTGACGTGTTTCATATCGAACTTTCATGGGAACAGTGAAATTTTGTCCGAGTGAATTTTAAACTTAGCGCGTTTATTGAACATAAAGTGGAAAGGGAATCGGTTCAGGTCTGTAGTCTGTACCACGCGTAAAACCAAAGAGTATAATGTATAATAAGGCACGTTTTAAAGTTTGGGTTTCAGTGTCCCGTTGATTTTACAGCGATATTTAAACAAATAATAACTATAGAGAACTTGCATACATGTCAATAATACAATTTATATGATTTATTTATTTATAATTGTTTGTATCCTAAAAAGTACGATAATTTCGATCCAAATACGCTTAATATACGATAATTTTACGCCCCTGGTACGATAATCAGTTCACTTCAGGTTGCTAACACTGTAGCCCACTTGATTCGAATTAAAAAAAAAACTCACCGTTCCAAACACAAACACAAGCACAGATCACAGATCACAGAGGAATTGTAACGTCGAGCACACGCGCGCAACGCGGAGTGCGCAGCGAATGGAGGCGGCGTGTTGAGAGTAACCTTCGCGATGTTATGGGCGCCTGGTACTCGGTAGAGAGCAGGCTTTGTGCGTATGACGGTATGGTGGATGGTGGATGGTGGATGGTGTTTGGTGGCTGGTGGATGGTGGATGGTAAAAGTCCAAAGAGAAACATCCATACATCCTTAGCGCGTAATAAGGAGATGATGTAGTGGTGTATGTATGGATGGTTGTAAAAATCCGATACATATTGTATACTAGCAGCGTCCCGCGGTTTCACCCGCGTTAATGAGTTTTTCCTTATCCTTATGAAATATCAGAATTAACAGTAGCCTTAATTTATTATAAAGCATAGCCGTATTACATCGGCTATCTGTCAGTGAAAATTCCGTCAAAATCGGTCCTGCTGTTCCAAAGATTAGCCGGAATAAACAGACATATTATGAGACATACAAAATTTGAAAAAAAAAACCACGCATAAACTCATGAAATTAAACGATTGTCAGTGTACCTTGATATGTGCACAAAGTTTGAATTAAATCTGTCCGTATATAGTGAGTAAAAATAGATACTAAAAGAGTAGATTACATACAAACATACAGGCACAAATATATAGGGGAAGAAAAGGGTGCTAAAAAAAAGCTTAGAAACAATGGTAGAGCAAAATCAGTCGGTACTAAACTGATAATTAATTGCCTTAATAGTTACTATAGTTTAGAAAACCTAAAAAAACACGCTTAAACTCATGAAAATATTATAGTCACTGATCCGACAAGTGTACAAAGATTGAATTAAATATGTGCGTTTAAATGGGTCAAAATCGATCCCAAAAGAATCGGTGACATACAAACATACAGGTGAAACTAAAAAAGATTAAACATCCGTAAATTTTGATTATTTATCATACTAATGTATAAATAACAATAGGATACCACAATGTGACCTTTACAATATTATGCCGAAGAACGATCACTCTTCGATATTATTGTAGGTCATTATTGTTACATTTATAATGATCTGAATAATAAATCAATAAAAATACTTAATAGTTGAACATATTTTTGACGTGACAACGTCTTATAATTCGATGGAGCCGGCTGCACGCACGAAAAAACATGACTCATGCGGCGTTACCTCGCTCTGAGGCGTTCCATGACGTAAGGCTTGAAGTGCAAGCGAGAGCGCGGAACGAGCGACAAAGAAGCACAATCGGACGTTGTCACGTTCAACTATCGTCAGTAAACCGACTTTACAGACAACCAATTTTTTAAATCTAATATATCACACATCTATCAATGGAATGTACATTAAACAAATATATAAAAAAACATCATTTATAAGCGATTTTAGAATGCATAATATTAAGATGGCAATTCAGGAAACAGCAAAAACAAAAGAAAAAAAGAAAATATTATTATTATTCAGCAAACAGACTCTACATGCTTCCACACATGGCACAAGCTTCTCCCTAAGTCATTTGAACATTATAAAACTTGAAAAGAGAGAGATATAAGAATTTCACTAAACGTTAAAATAAATAGGTAAATATTCATAATATTATGTAATTGTAGCCGCATTGAAATAAAACTTTTTTCCAAATTAAAGATGATGGGACTACAAACGTTGTTAAAATTATTTTAAAATCGCTAATCTGTTTTTATTAAATCATATCAAACAAGCATATCAATTATTTCATTTATTATTAAAAAAAATCAATCGTGATCATAACAATAATTAAAAAAATATATCAAAAAGAATCCTTCAGAACGCATCAGTATTCCAAACAGTTACATTTAATGAGTCTTGCATCAAAGCTAATGGCTCGAACGATTGTCGACTTGATAATATAATAATTAATTAATTTGATAAACTTTGTCACGTGGTGTTTGATTTATATATCGGGGCTAGAAAGTTCTGTAAATTTTATTGTTTTCTTTTAATTAATTAGTACTGTATTGTCATTATCAACCCATTTTTGTTGACATAAACTTCTATGGGTTTGGCCATAATTCAGAACGCTGGCCAAGTGCGCAAAACAAGGTAAAAAGATACTTTTTGACGTGATAACGTCTTTAAAATCGTTTTAGTCGGGTGACATGTTCAGAAACTTGTGTCACACCAAAACCTCACGAGCGCGATCGCAGGTATAACGAGAGAGAGACGGACCGATCTCCCGTCTCATCTCGAGCGTCTCATCTCATCATAAGACGTTATCACGTAGTAAACATCTCGATCGTAAACCTACTTTACAAACAACCAATTTTTTTTTTACTATGAAAACACTAGTAAAACTACACGTCATATACCTTGCTACCAAACTAACGTTTTTTTTAGTATTTATTTTATTACGTGGCGGAAATTTGAATATCTTGTATGCGTGTATTCATTGATATACAAGGTGTCCCAGCAACGGTATACTAAGCCCCAAGGAGATTATAGTTTTGCATACGCTGAGTACGTAAAAAATACTTATAAAATTCCAGACGAATTTTTTTGACAAATAGATGAATTCTTAAAACTCTATGTGTACACCCCTAACAAGTAACCCGCTCAACTTTGCCACCCGCACGTGAGCTATCGTTTAAGATTATGTTTTCATAGACAAAATGCTCACATTAGCGAAACGGTATATGCCGGCTGCACGAAGCTAGAGACGAAAACATGGATTTTAAGGAAAAATTAAGCAAAAAATTTTTGGCGTAATTTTGTTGTTTAAGTATTTTTTACGTGATCAGTGTATGCAAAACTACAAGTCCCTTCGCGCTTAGTATACCAATAGTGGGACACCCTGTATATACAAAAAGCTTTAAATTCTCAATGCATCAGCTATTACTTAAAAATGGCTAACCACCATATCTACAATCAAGACATTTAAAAAATATTCACCAATCGAATTTAGAATTTGGGAGAACAGAGACACACAAACACATAGAAGCTTATTATTCTTTTTGTGTCAATAAAAATGACAATTACAATTACGAGACACAAAATTAATTCATTACATCAATTTAATGACATTGATCTATTTTTCATTGTGTTCTCTGTCCTACATTTAATTGAATTTTGATTGATACATTTATTTAAATCGGGTCAACTTTTGTATGGGATCGATTACCACATTGTGATTTAAAACTCTACGGCGTAGTTAGGAGTCGCTGATAAAGTCACTGATAGCTTATTCAATTCTTTTTCATTTTCATCATCATCTTATATGACAGATAATGGCTATAATATATCTTATAATAATAGTTTACTAGCATTCCGCTTGTGCTTCGCTTGCTATGCTATAAAAAATTTATAAAATATTTTTTAGTATGTTAGTAATACGAATAATGTCATGACACTAATTGAAAAAATTGAAAAAACGTTACATTGCATTTACATCAAACGAGCGAATGCTCATTCTAACCCCACTATGCGAAGAGCATTCTTTCCTTGTTCTTAGTGCGTTCGAAAAGTTTCTTTACAATGTTCTGATACTGAACAATATTGAATACTAGTTTTCGTTTACACTAAAAGATCACAAAAGAATGCTCTTGCGTTAGCTCTAGCTCTATGTTCGTTTGATGTAAATTCACCGTTAGATTACAATCTATGAAAAAATAATAGGTACGTTTACTTACAATTTTCTTGCAAGTAAACGTACCTATTATTTCATGGATTACAATTTTTCGATGGTTTCCAATTTCGCGAGTTTTTACCATCTTACTACAAAATATAAATCCGTATAAGATGTGACTTATAAAACTGCACAAAATTTGACAAACGAGTCTGTCTACCTAGTTCTTTCATCGTCCCAGTCATTGTGACCTTTCTGATTGGATTGCACAAATAGATAGCCGCGGGACGAACAACCTGTTCTCAGATTTAAGAAGCAATAAAAAATAAACCATATTTAGCTTCCTTCCAGTAATTGTGACTGACTGGCCAAACCATCAAAGGTTTGTGTCCCAACATACAAAATATTATGTAATAAGTTTTTGATAATCTCTAACAATAATAAAGGTTTTTTTTATTATTTAAAGGCTGTTTTATTTATCTCTTATCACTATAATCAAATTGTTATTTTATTAAACACTATACTAAGCTCTTTTTATGATAATTTTGCCAATTTAACTTAGGCAAAAATTATTTCAAATAGATAAATTTATTTTTACGATTAGTATTTTTACGAAGGAATTATTTTTGAAATGATCAATGTTATCTTAGAATCTAATGTATGTTGACTTCCTTACTTTTGGCAAAATTAACTTATCTGTGTAGAAATTAAAGACTGTTTAACGGATTTATTCATTAATTTATTTAACCCGATGTATTTCAAACTCAAAACTCAAACATTTATTTATTCAATTAGACTTCTTCTAGAAGCACTTTCCAATCGTCATTACATAATATTTTTAACATTTACCACCGACTCGGACAGAAGTATCTATGGAGAAGAACCGGCAAGAAACTCCTTAGTTGCTCTTTTAAAATCATGAAAAATACAAAATCATGTTTTCTGAAACTAATATAATATTCGCGTAAAATGAAATACAAATGCAAAATTTTTATAAAAGTATTTATTAAAATTGGTAAAGCATAATATTCATATGGTGTCACAATGTTAGTAACCATACACCTCCGAAACGGCTGGACCGTTTCTCATGAATTTTGCCGGGACAGCTTGTCTCTTATAATACCTTTAAACTTCTAATTTAACTTCTACCTACAGGTGAAATGTGATATTTAAAATATGTAGGCAATGTTTGACTTGCCGAGTGGCGAAGTGGCGAAGTGGCCCGGTGGCCGTGAAAAGCATAATATAATTAAATATAGTGATTCAAAACGGGTTAGTGTTGACACGCTGTTGGGCGCAGTCGTTGCAAAACAATTATTGTGTTTCGAAACTGCCATGTTCGGCTGCGGAATTCTCTTACCCAACTCTTCACGAATTGTGTTTACCATTAACGATAATAGATGGCGCTGCTCTGATATGCAATTAATAAATTGGTTCTATTTTAATTTTAAAATCATACTAAAATATTTGACTTTAATTTTATATAGGTACTAATTGAAAATAATTATTTAACGCTATTGATAAAAGTTGTATTACTTTGAAGAAATATCAACAGGTAGCGCTATAACCAAATTAAAATTTAAAATAGGTAATTAACTTTCTCATACAAGAGGTTGAAAGTAGTTGCGCTATTCACCAACAGATGGCGCTTTTATAAATCAATTAAATTCTCGTTTGTTATGGAACGTACACATTATGATGATAGCTGCTGTAATGCTGTTAAATATTCATTAATCATATGGAACACTTTTAAAACCGAATAAAAAATGGACTCAATCAATTCGTTGCTCTAGTTGATTATCGGATTAAGTATGCAGTTGAAACTTCGTATTTGGTGTCAAAAATAATAAAAATCAATCAAATTTTCTTATTTATCATAATAAGTGAGATTTTATCTCAGCATTCCATTGTAGCTGATCGTACAAAGGTATATCATTACAATGTAGAGCGTAAAATTTTCATTTATTTATAATTTTCTAAAAAAAAAAATGTTATCTTTTGCTACAAAAACAAGTCAAATATTTTTAACAACATATTATTTTGGGCCAGCTAGTTATAACACTAATATGTATGTACTTTTTAATATTCATAGATTACGTATCCACCAATTTTTGTAAAAATAACTTCATAAACCATTTCCCTTGCATATATTGTAACAATTATGTATATTGTGTGACATAAGGAAAGCGTATGATATTATGTAAACTTGACCCGGTTGTAGATACACACTGACACACAAACTGGCTTAGAAAAATATATATTTGATGTCCAATTAGTTACGACAGCGAAATTTTGAGATTTGTTTTAATAACTAGCCTATACGGATATTTGTTTTTATTTTTATTATACATATTGTATTATATTTGTTTTTATTATAGCCTATAAAAAACCTTAAAAGCTTTACAGAGGGTTTTTTATAGGCTATAATATCTTATTTTCACTAGGTTCTATAATTTACTAGCTTTCTGCCCGCGGCTTCGCCCGCTTTGTCTAAAACCTAATAAATTATATATCTACCTTCCTTACCTTCCTTGAGAACCACTCTATATATTAAAAATAAGCGCATCGAAATCCGTTGCGTAGTTTTAAAGATTTAAGAGAAAGCGACTTTGTTTTATACTATGTAGGGATTAGATTAGACGTTGTTCTGCCTGGATGCTTTATCTTATATGTTTTATACCGGTACAGTATTTTTAGTTAATGCGATACTAACAAAAATATCAAATCTTTCCTCTTTTGGTATAATATACGATTTAGAACTTCATTTTCGCAAATGTAAATATAAAAAGAATGTAAAATACAGTTGTAGAGCAAAATGTTTTTTCTTTTTTATCAAACTGAGTAAGAAGAAAATATTATGTTATGTATTTTTTTGGATGTCTCGGTAGGCTTTTTTAATTGATCAGAATTTTTTATATAAATCGCGTAAGTACTATTGATTTAAATTTCGATGTATGAAAAAAAAAAAATGAAGATGTATTTCACAACCTGCTGATATTATTATCATATCTACATCATTTTTAATTTTAACAGACAGACAATGGGCTAATCTAAAAGGAACAAAAAAATTATACATAATCATTTAAATTTATATTATAGCGCCAAAGTTTTTATGAACTTCCAATAATACTTTGGTAATTTACTGTTTTTTTTTTATGTCCATGCATTAATATTATAAATTTGCACTTATAATACCTAAACTGCCTGTGCCCCGCGGTTTTACCCGATTGTTCCGCTCCTTCTGGTCTTTATAGCGTTATGAAATATTTTATTAACCCTAACTTCAAGCAAAATAGTTTTATTCTAAGACAGTTCGCTCGTGAACTCAGTGGAATTTATTTGTTTCACTTTATTATTAACATGCTGAACTTTCCGTCCTATCTAGGACTCGCGCTTGACCAAATTTTCAATGACTTCAATTTATTTACTTTACAACTTTACTTTTTCAATTTTTTTTACTTGTTCAATAATTGATCCGCGATTTCTCAATCGGTTAACTATTATTTTATTTCTTGTAAACTATTAAAATTATGGCATCATCCTTTATTACATAAATAGCTATAGCTATACATATATTTATTACATAATACCTATGTATTTTAATATATAAAAATTAATCCCTGCTTCCGTCGGTTACGGCATCGCGCGTGAACGGTAGGACCGATTTCGATAATTCTTATTTTGATGTGTTCGTTATTATCTGGGGAAGGATCATATAACTCCAGAAATTTCCGCCACAAATTAAGAAAATGTGGAAACATAACGGGCATAAACTTCACGGGTTTGACAATTTTCGCGAAGACAGGACAATGTCTGTGGGGTCAGCTTTGGGTCAGCTAGTATATAATACTAACTTTTACAGAAAGCATGAAATTCGTAATTTTACTTTGAAATTGATCAGACACTTCACGGACCATGTTTAGTAAAAATAACATTCAGCCCCCGTACCATGAGGTCTGCAGTATTATTTCCAGAGTGGAAAATGATATTATAGAAAGAAGAAAGAAAGATAATTTATTTTAATGATATTCCACACGCACAGGCATAAAGGAAAATAATAAAATACAAATAATATTTTTATGATAATTTAAACTGATATGGGTCGTCTAGCGCCATCACTTTCCCACTCTGGAAATAATACTGCTATACATTATAGTCCATTGAAATGTTACATTTTTTAGGCCTAACCTTGCGTTTTTTAGAGGACGCAATTTTGTTTTTTTGATATGTAGGGGGGGTCAATGTGAAGCTAAAACCAAGTTTGTGGGGTCGCCACCCTTGTCCCACGGCCGCCATCAGGAAAATAGCGGTTGAAATGGTTTTTACGATATATCTCTTAAACTATTTATCTGATAAAAAATATCGTTAACATTATTTGTTGCAAATTAAATTCTCTACAACTTTGGTGCAGTAACTTTTTGTCGTAGAACTATAAATAAAAAAGTTATAAGCGAAAATGTTCAGAAATTAGAGCTATTTATATTTTTCAATAAAACATTTTTAATCATTTTACGAAGAAATGATATCAGACCATTTTTGTAGACTGTTTTTTGAGGAACAACTTTTATGTACAACATTTTTTCATTACGTCAATAACTAAGGTTTTACAGCGCTCTGAAGTGAGTATTATTTTTCAGTACTCTTAAATATACATATATTGGCTTTGGCTCTTTTCCCATACCCCAGAACAATAGAAGCACACTGCAGAACATTTCAGCCCTGCTTTTCGACGTAAAAAAAAAACGCGCTTCCAGACTCTAGCTCCTGGGTGGTGGGGAAAAGATTCAATAATTAATTATTAATAATATTGCAAAATTAATTACTAACAATATTATAATAACAAAAAAAAAAACGTGTGGCACTCGGGGACTGCCGCGGTAAAGCTATTGCATAGCATGCCTTCAAGCCACACCTCCGCCCGTCGGAGTGGGGAGCGTGAGGTTTTTTCGTTACGGAATTTCTAGATTCGGTCCCCGCGCTCAAGGCCTGCGATAGAAGCTATGCAATAGCTTAAAACAATTACTGATGACAAATTATTATTAGTACACACATAATATAAGTATATTGTATAGTTCAGAGTACTGAAAATTAGTACTCACTTCGAAGCGCTGTAAAACCTTAGCTATTTACTTAATGAAAAAATATTGTAAATAAAAGTTGTTCCTCGAAAAACAATCTACAAAAATGGTCTGATATCATTTCTTCGTAAAATTATATAAAAAAAGTTTTATTGAAACATATAAATATCTCTAATTTATGACATTTTCGCTTATAACTTTTTTATTTATAGTTCTACGACAAAAAGTTGCTGGACCAAAGTTGTAGAGCATTTAATTTGCAACAAATAATGTTAACAATTTTTTTTTTATCAAATAAATAGTTTAAGAGATATATCGTAAAAACCATATCAACCGCTATTTTCAAGATGGCGGCCGTGGGACAAGGATAGCGACCCCACAAACTTGGTGATAGCTTCACACTGACCCCCCCTACACATCAAAAAAATAAAATTGCGTCCTCTAAAAAATGCAACCCCAAATGTAACTTTTCAATGGACTAATAAGACATCATGGTAACATCACAGAGACACTGCAAAGCGCCATCTATTGTTATACTTTGAGATTTAGAACATGTATGCTCTATTCGTAAGATTGCTTGTTTTTTTTTGTGTGGTGTCTCTCAATGAAGCTTTTAAAGCTTTTATACTTTTTTCGATTTGTGCGTGTGTGTGTGTGCGTGTGTGCGTATGTAAACAGTGTGACGTCACTCTAATGTTACGAGGAGGAAACGAGGCGGTCAGTGAAAGTGGACGTGCTTCATTGCTCGCTAGTGATGGGATGAGTCGATATATCGATATCGATACTTTGTGCGAAATCGTGGAACTAATGTCTATAGCAATGGCTTAAGCATTTTCATTAAATTGTAAATATGTAAATTTAATTCTAATGTTTCTTGGCTTATAATACTTTTTTTATATTAGTTAGTGATGAGTATGTAAGAGCATTCAAGAGTAATGTGCAAGTTTGACTATTTCTTACTATATATCATACACTATAATTATCCGTCTATATATTAAATTTAGAACAATTAATAATTTCAGGCGCAATGCGTATACAATTAATGTAACCATCTCTTTGTTTAAATGTCTTGGATTGAATTAAATTAAAACAAAGGTTGCAATGATTTTTTGAAAGCTTCATTCATTTCTAGGTATATAATGTTAGTTGAAAACATCGACAACAATGCATCGACTGCGTACAGCACTATCTGACCGGTTAGTAAGTAGGCAAGTTACGTCACTACGAGCCATCGCGACCATTCATCCTTATTTCGGTACAAATTATTTGGATCACACATGACGAAACTGACCTAGTGTTGCCACACGTGCTTGTTTCGCTTTGACAATATGGCGGCTAGGGGTGCAACAGGGTTGCCAGTTAGTAAAAGGAGTTTGTTTCATTGAACGCGCTTATCTTATACTGTACAAACTGAAAATATCATGTGTTGGATACATCATATTTTGTAGAGGAAAGCTATGGGATTGTTATGTGTCTTGACATTCTCCACCCGAGTATTTTGAAGAAATAAATAGATCGCAAAAAATCTTGCAAACTAACGAACTTGTTAGATTCACAATGTCAGAAGCGGATAATATTGAAGAAATATTTTTCAGCAAACGTAAAAAGATAGAGCAAACTATGTTACAGTTTTTTCGCATGTAGAAATGTCATAGAATGATTTTATGGAATTGATTACCTACCTATGAAAATAAAACAAAAAATACAAGAGAAATTGCAACAGTAAACATTATAATAACATTCTAACTATTTTAAATCATAAGAAAGCATATTATGATTTAAAATAGTTAGAATGTTGTTATATGTATTATACATATGTATGTATTAACATATAAAATATTATCAGTTTAACTTGAGCATAAAATGATATCTGGAAATCCTTAACTGAACTTTATGCAAAGCTATAACTTATTACGTAAGTTGATAAGTGCTCTCGTTATATCTCACTTATAGACATATTACAAGCTACGTAAATATACAACGACATTATTTCCAAATAAATCATATTTTTATAGTAAATGATAAATCCACAAAGGCTACATTATTATATAATTGATACGAATGGCCCGGTCAGAAAAGACATTCAAGGTCGTAAAATTCCGTCTGTAACAATTTTCAGTCTTACGGGAAAATATGAAAAGACACCATCAATCTATTATTTTTCTATCTTTCTTTCAATCTCGCGTATAGATAAATAAATATTTTGGTTAAAACTCAGAATGGCAATATATTATCTAAGAAAAAGACATCAACGTCTTTTTTTTCTATGTAGTTTCACATGAATTACAAAATATTTAAACATTCCACAAAAATTGTGGTAGGATCATAAATGACTAAAAACGTTCTATGAAACCTAAAACATGACTTGCATTTTTATCTCCATTGAAGATATTACAAGACCTACTTACATCGCATTATATTTTGTTCGTGACAAAATATAGGTATTGTTTGTTTAACATGAAGACATTATGTGCAATCTTTCGACATTATAAACACAGTTCATATTTTTTATTTTTGTTTGTTTATGATTCTTTACGCTGAAACTAAGCTACGTGACCCTTACCGCCGAAATTGATTCGATCTTGATTTTTTTCATTTTGAATCGCACCACGATGGTGCGCTGTCGGCAGTAAGTCGACCGAATGGATTTGATGATACGTACTTGGCAGATACGTAGCTAATATATTATGTACCGGAATAACGCATAAGATTTAGATAATAGCTAGGTATATAGATTTTTGAGAAGATAATATTTCATAAGAAATTGGCAATGTATTATGTAGAGCATATCAAATAAAAATACATATTATACATCTTTCAACTTGATAATATCCGGTAATAATTCAAATTTGAATTTATGTTCTAAACTAGAGGTCCTCCCGGCTTCATCCTTGGTACTAGTTTACATGTTTACGTTTTCTCTCCATAAGGACCATCTTCGTACTTCAAGGAATATTATAAAAAAAGAATTAATTAACGAAATGGGTTCAGCCGTTCTGAAGTTTTAGCATCACATTAGGCGATTCATTTTTATTATAATATAGAGATTGTATAGATTTCAGATGACGTCTGTTACCATCTTTGTGCTGTGGCCTGTCAAAATCCAGCCTACCATACAGGGCATACGATTAACTGCAAACAACTGGTAACTATTGTTATCCAAGAACACACGTAACAATAATCAATATTACAAGCTCGTAACAGTCTCCTAATATGTAACAATTAAGTTGTATATCATTTCAATTGATGTTTAACTGTTTGTTTATTACTAATACTTATTATATAATATGTCGTGGCCATATTTGCTCATTTCATGAAATGGCCAATTTAGTTTGGCCAGATCGTTAAATCGTCAACGTTTCACGATTTGGTCATCCACATTTGGCCAGATCGTCGATCTGGCCAAACGTGGATGGCCATTTCATGAAATGGCCAATCATTTCATGAAATGAGCAAATGTACGATATAAATCGTTTCTCGATATGGCCAACTAAACGCGCGGTTTTTTCATGAAACGATCAAAATAATTTGATCATATCGTAAAACAGTTACATTTATTATTGGAAGAGGCGCTGCAAGCGCTGTGTTTAAATGTGATAAGATGGCGGCCGTTGGCGAAAATTTAATTATTCGCAGTGAAGAATGTCATAGCAAAGAATGAAATGAGCATGAAATGAGCAAATCTACGATATGGCCACGACATATACACGAGGTTAGGGCGTTTGTTACTGATTCACACAAAACTTTTGAAATTTAGTATTGATGATAGAGATTAGAATTCAGCAAAGTTTAGAGAAATTGAAAATAAATTTCATGATGTTGCTTAAAAACTACAAAACAATTCCTTAGCATCATCAGATATTATTATTATGTATGAAACTAGAAAAGTTAAATTAAAATGATACGAAAAAAATGTCAGCTAGGAATGCTATAGGCATTATTTAGAGTTTCTTGTCGGACATTTTTTTATTGAAACTGCTCTCTAAACCAATAATATGTATCCTATCCTATCCTACTAATATTATAAATGCGAAAGTTTGTGAGGATAGAGTTATGTGTATGTATGTACTATGTTTGTTACTCTTTCACGCAAATACTACTGAACCGATTACAATGAAATTTAGCACACATATAGAGAGTAACTTGGATAAACACATAGGATAGGTTGTATTCCAGAAATCCCACGGGAACGGGAACTATGCGGGTTTTTCTTTGAAAACGCGGGCGAAGCCGCGGGCGCATAGCTAGTACAGTATTATTTAAAAAGCGCGACTAAAATAATAAAAACGAAAACACTAAAATAATATAAAATAAGTCTAGAGTAAACAAAACCATTACAGTTTTAGTTTGAGTTTGGAAAAACATATCTCTATGATATATTTTTATGTGTTATGTGAATCTTACAGTAAAGCGAGGCTCTAAATCTATATTATATATTGTAGCTACAAAACCATCTTGACAATATTATTCCCACTGCTGGGACACGCACGTTTGGTTCGCGCGAGATACATCGAAAAGTCAACTTTGTGCTCGCTTGTCTCCATGATGTCTTAAAGCAGTATTATTTCCAGTATGGAAAAACGACAACGCTCTAGCGCCATAATTTTATAAATAAGCATGCAATTTGTTTTCGCATGTTCGTATTAAATAATACAAACCTTAACATGATTAATTATTAAGCCATTTTATTAAATGGATATAATTTAAATTTTATAAAACTTAAATGCGTTCAATAATTCAGTATAATAATCATTAATCACTGATTTTGGCTAATTACAGAACATTTATCTTTTTATATCTGTTGTTCTAAAAAGCTGTAATTAACAACGTTAAATACGATTTAAATATAATTTTATTTTTCGATGATGATATTATGGTAATATTATTTTAAGTGTTATTTTACACGTATTTGTTAGAATGCGTAATTATGTTAGAAATCTGTTAAAAGGAAAAAATAATTAAGTCTATTATTAAGGCATTTAGAATAAATATTTGTAAAAGTTGCAGAAAGTTTTACTGCAGGTACCTAGCGCCTAGTATACTATAGCGCCTATTTCTTGTGTGTGTCTAATAAATAAATGAATTAACGTATTGTGTTTTTATTTATTCACCTAAATCGAATTAGAAAAATCATGTAACATGGTACATCAGTAAGTATAATGTTAAATTTTTAATATAAACCCAACATATACATTTTTACTACTAATTATTATCAAAAGATTCTATAATCTATCCAAATTTTCGATACAAATCAATTTAGAATAAACAAGCTGTGTCAAAATTAAGTATTTCTATATAGCTCTTTATTGTGGTTTTGATGTATAACATAAATTATTGTAAAGTGTAAACTATAAAGTTTCATCCAAATAGGTCCAGTAAATTTTGAGCCAATCGTAGAATCATATCAGATTGGTCTATATTATGCTTGTGTGTCTGAATAAAACAGATTAAACAGAGACAAAGGTCAGCTTCCTATTAGAAGGAGATATTTTACCGTATCTCATTCCAATAGCAAGCTCCTTGAATCGTTATATTCTCAAAAACAAATAAATATTCAAGTCAATTTGATCCTCTAAACTTAGATTTTTTTAGGATTTTCCTTATTATGATACAAATGTAACCCCGGACATGGACAACGCTGCGGACGTCCGAGCGTTAACGTTACGGCACGTCACGGCACGTCACGGTGCGCTGTGGACACGTGTGCGACGGGTGGACCGGGAACGGCGCGTTTTATAAAGACATGCTATTTGATATAAGTTTTTTATAAGGTAGAATTATTTGAAATTATTGTAAATTGTATTTACTGTTATAAAATATCAATTTTCAATGTTTGAAATATTGAAATATTTACAAATATTTTAAGCAATTCTACCGGATTTGTTTTTCTAAACTCTTATTCGGGCAATATGGTTCATAGTATTGAATATAATATACAAGTATGATAACCATCCTCTGGAAAAGCAATTTCACATAATATGTCTCACACGGACAGATTGTAATAAGAACTCTATCACTTTAAATAAATTCAAAATAATGTTTAACGATACCTGGATTATATTTATTATCACGAGAAACCTTCTTTCTTTTACACAGGAAATAGAAATTGATGACTTTAGAATTAAACTTTATTCCTTAACTACACTACTATTATTCCTAAACTATTCTGAAACAAAATATGTACCAGATTTAGAGCTGCACATTCAATGTTACATTAATCAAAATAATAGTACATAATCGATATAAACATTAGACATCTACTCTCTTCTGTTAACAATATAAATATGAATTCTTTCAAGAACATTTTACTTTACCTTTAAACAAGTAAAATTCATGTACCTGTGTGCTTTACAACCTAATAAATTAAATAATGAACTATGTATACAGTTTCAGTTTTCAGTTCTGAAAACCTTTAGTAGGTATATGTATCTGATAAGTTGTTTGGAAAACAAATGATTTTTGAAGTGCAACTTCTTTAGGCGCGTTGACAATAAAATTTCAAGGTTGCGTCAGGGTAATACCGTCTTCCGTATCTTTAAATCTTGCCAAAGAAGTTTCACTTCTGACACGTTTGCTCAGCACACACGATCTTTTTTTAATGCTATTCTACATACTAAATAACAAAATAATATACAAATGCATAATCTTATAGCTAACTCTTTAGCCCAAAGTCCTTATTCAGAGAATCTTGTAGATTCTACAGGCACTATCTCTAAAAAACATCCATTACAACTCATAATTTCCATTACAAAAACACACAGTTTTTCTCAGCGCATCCGCTCACAACATCCGCCCGTGTGTTTCCACATTATTACAGAAGCAATTACGTGATCAGCGTGCGTTAGTGAAAGCTGTGTGTCGGCGCGCGCCGAACGCCTCGCTGCAAAATGGTTTCATTGTATTTTTGAATTTTAATAATTTTCTAAACGTCGCGTGTGCGCTTGATTCGTTTCCCAGTATTTTCTGTAAGTATTGTATATGTGTGTAATTTTACGTGTAAAATTAATTTAAGTTGGTGTAGTTAAATGTGATTTTTTTAATTACAATAAAATAATGGATTATTTTTGATAAAAAATTTGGTTATATTGATAGTTAAATGAAATCTAAAAATCATATAAAATTACGCATCATCAGTTATTATAACTTATTTACAGTAGTTTTACCAATACATATGATCTACAGTTAATTGTAAAACTAAATAAAAATAATCATGTAAAATTACATATTTTGTCTATGAAGCTGTGAAATAATATTGAAATGATGAGACACAACTCTATATTCTAACTTTTGATAATATGAAGAACTCTATATTCTAATTGTATGTAATATCAATAAAGTTTTATTCCATTTATTTCTCTTGCAAGTTGCAAACATCAAACGTTACAAAATTTTATGTTAAAAAATTATTTTATACTTAGAAAGCTTCGTTATCAATCGGATAAAGTAAATACCTATATTTGTAAATCAAGGATACCTATAAGGTTTCAGAAAAAGCTTCCCATTATACGTTTTAATAACGCAGAAGCATCACAATATTATGTTTTATTATATAAAAACCAAAATAATAAACAAGCTTTGCCACTCGGAAACAAGCTTTTCTGTGGTAAATTATATTCTTGAAGTACCTAGGTTTAGTAATTATTAGTTACGAACATTTAAAAATTCAAGAATTCAATTATTTTCTTTATAAAATTGAATATACAATATGTAACTTTTAGTGTAACTTTTTAGAAGCTTTTACTGGGGAATTAATTTTCAAAATCGAATCAAAGTCCCAGAACGTGTCCTACGACAATAACTCACGCACTAACAAAACATTTTTAATATCATTTTATACTTACATTGTGAAGTTATTTTAATCGCAGCAATTTCATAATAATAATATCGCAATTTCCGCTTGAGCTTTTCCTATCAATTTTATTACTTATTTGAAGTGTTGGATAGGTAACATAATAATATTAGATGCTGTTTGCATCAACAAATTTTACACAAATTAACCAGTTTTCCCCGGTTTTCTCCCATTATTACAAATAACATGTACATAAATAGAAATAGCTTATCTTCAAACTATATGATTATCTGTGTCAGAAACAGCTCGCTTATGGAAGGATATAATACTTATTATATACAAACAAACACTTTCATGATCTCTCGTCAGGATTCATAAATTACATTGTTATACGTAAAATTTCCATTCAAATGGAAAAATAACGATTATAAATTTATAAAGAATAAAAAAAAATAAATAGCGGATTGGCGCGAAAGATGCGGGTTCGAATCCCGCCTCGTGATCGAATTTTTTTCATATTCTTTATAAATTTATATTATTTATATTTATAAAGCATTTGAATGCCATAAAAACCAAAAATATCAAATTCAAAATTACGATTGTGTTGACAACTTCTATTGCTCTACATATTCTAATTGGAATTCTTTCACTTACTTCATTTTGTTATCAACAATTTCCAATTACTGACGAAATTTATCAAAGGTTAAAGGATTCTATTATAATTTATATAAATAATTAAAGTATAATTAATAATTTATTTAGACTTGCTTTAAACAACGGTCATAATTTCCAACATGCGTGCAATGTGCAACATTGAATACGCAACACACGTTAGGTACAAGTTTTTTACTGTTCATTACGTTTATCCTATTCCTAAAGTACTAGTATTATTAATAGTATAGTATTATATTATCTGTCATGTGGTAGAGATTAAAAGATAGAAATGTAAACAAGATCTAGATTAATCTATTTTGAAATTCCTAGGAGCGTTGAAAGCTCGTTGAAGGCATGAAAGTTTATATTTACAAGTGATTCTTACGCATGGATCTGTGTGCTTATTATATAGGTATCAGATAAATAGAAGATTTATCGAAATCGGTCCAGCCGTTCACACGTGATGCCGTGACCAAGATAAAAAGAGATACATTTTTATTTATAGAGAAGATTTAAAATGTATGTGTGGTTAATAAATAATAGCAAACCCTATATTATACAAAGTTTGGCTTTAAGCTCTCTAAATCAATAACTGCATCTCTAACTATAGGTATAGAGTGAACTTTTCACTACAGGCTTAAAACATTTACACATTGTTTTGGTATTACAAATGTATTACATACACTATATGCTACTATAGGTACTATATTCATCAGGGAATAGGATCGATATTATAAGTACCTGTAGTACCAAGAAATCTATATTTTTGAAAGACAGTTGTTTTAGTTAGATACTATAATTTTACTTACTCAAGAACGGCTGAACAGATTTTAATAATTTTTGGGATAAAAGAATAGGATTAGGAAGGGTAGAGTAAAAATGAAAGGCGATATATCAGTTAAGAACAATTTTATTAGAATATACGTAAGTTTAAGGTAAATGTTAGAATATGTTCGTTTTGCAGATCATAATATTGTGGAAGCAGTCTCGCACCGGCCGATTACAATAAAACAACTACCTGTCACATAAACAACAACAACAACAACATGGATCTCTTAGAGTAAGTATTTCATGAAACTAATAATTAATTATTAACGATCTATAACTACGTTATATTATCATTGATATTGAGTTCTTAAATCTTAGGAAATATACATAGAACCATAGAGCAACGTTTTACTGTGGAGACTCATTATGAATACGCCTTACAGCTAGTTATAATATTTACTATAGGTATCATGTAAGATTATTACAATACTTCAAGTAAGTTTTTATAAAATATTTTGTTAAACCTTCTTAATTTCCAAATAAATAATAGTAGAATGAGTTTTTGTAGAATTTGTAAGGACTAAAAAAGTCCTGTAAAACTAGTCTCTACTGTGTTTCTTTTTCTTGTATTTTTATAGCTTTAAAATAAGTAAGCAATATAAATATAATAATGAGTAGGGATTGGTTTCTATTTATACGCTTTCAGTTTAGTTTAAATTAAATGTAAACTTATAGTAGAGTAGCATCATGTAGTTTTACCTAGAAAGTTTTCCGGTGAAATTGGGTGATGTTATATTATAGTTTGTGGTGTTGCATGGAACTCCTTTTCTACAATATTTTCAATATGACGGCGCGAGCGGAAGAGATAAGTGATGGCAAAGTGAAATTCAGAAAGCTTTTTAGCATTCAAAATCTTTAAAATCACGAGTTTTCTCCATTTTCACAATTCACAATTAACTTCCAGAAAACTGTCTACGTATTTTTTTTAACTAAGTGAATGTACCTACGGTTAGTACATGAGCCTCGGTGAATTATGCAAGTACATATTGCATTATAGTTGATACTTGCGGCCTATTTTTATAGGCAACCCTTCGCTTATCAATAATTGGATGGCTACTTACCAAGGTACATACATATCAACATTCATTTTGTTACTTAAAATTTAATCTAAGATTCAAATCGAATACCAATGCTAAACTTACATATTATGCGAAAGTTAATTACTGAACGGATTTTGATGAAATTAGGAATGTAGGTATATTACTGCGCGGCCACACACTCGACGAGTGGTATGGGAAGTAACGAGGAAAGTAGGCAGAGACATAGTGTGGCCACCACAGAGTGGCCACGTTACTCGTCATGCCACTCGTCGTGCTCATCGTCCTGCTCACTGCTCCCTATTTTGTCGGTTTTTGCGCGCGAGTCAAAGGACCGGCAATACGAGTGCGAATGCCTGGCCACATACTCGCGCGATCCGCGATCGCAGTCCGCATCGAGCGCTCGCGCAAGACGCACACGTATGCAAAATTGGAAATTATGTTGTCGCCAAGCATGGAATGGTCAAATGAAAAATTAATGTTTTTTTTTATGTTTGAGGACGACGACGACGATGTATATTTCTTTTTACTTTATTAATATAATTAGCTATACTAAAAATGCATAGCGCGCACGCTGCCACCGTTTCAACGTCCATTTCGTGAGACAAGGCAAATGACAAGTGAGGAGCGTCGCGATTAATCGCGTGAGTAGAGCAGTGTGTGGCCAGAGAGGGCAATGTCGCGGCCAATCGCGGCGAATAACGGCAGCGCGATGAGCAGAGCGATGAGCAGAGCGATGAGCAGCGCGAGGAGCATAGTGTGCCGGCTGGCCGCGACATTATGTAAAAATGTAAAGCTGAGTGATATAAAAGTTATGTTTATTGTGATTTAGTTAAGTACTTTGTTTCGTTATAACAATATTATGCACTATTAGATAAAGTGCGCCAATAAACACTTAACATAATATTCGATATTTCTTAACATATAGTACCTATAGTAATAATTGAACTTATACAAACTTCGTAATCGGCAAGTTGCGCAAATTGCTTTAACTTGTTATTTATAACGGAACGTCGCGGATTTACCAATAAATTACAAATAATTATTCAAGTGAAAACTCATGAATCGAATACCTAGTTTCCTATCATCTATCACCTAGATAACGATATGAACCAGGTATATTATTTATGAAAGAATAACTAGATGTGCCCCACGGTTTCACTTGTGAACAAAATTTAACCGTTGATTTTAGTAAAATAGAGCATTTCTTGACATGCATGCATGACATTCTTTTCCTTAATTTCGTTCAAAATTTTATGATAATCGGGCAATGATTTAGCACTGAGAGCATTATAACATATACATAAGTACAAAGACTTTCGCATTTCAAATTTTTCTATGAATTACACTAAACTTGTGTAGTTTTATGATATGTAAGTAACTAGTAACTATCTACTTCTACTAAACAAATACATAGGTACCTACAAAAATATAAATACTATGTTAAGTTCATTGAATATTTTATTACATAACCCACATATTCACATATCAATTAAAACCTTATGTAATTTATTGTCCGACTTACAAGTTAGGTAGGTACATTATACATATTCACCAAAAAGTTAATTCTACTTCTACCTGTAAAATTGACATAAAATAAACAACAAGACGCACAATCAAGCTCAAAAATTGTCCGGAGCAAAAGTCTGTCTACGCGTATATTAGGCAGAGTTTTCTAATGAGCATTAATTTGAACATTACAGCTACGAAATAAGGTGTGAATTTAAATGTTGGATAAAATGTTTCAATTCACCTTCGCACATTTTTTGACGACAGGGGATTTTGAGTCTAATTGTTTATACTATATCAATACTTCTAACAACCAAATTCCCGTAGCAAAACTATCGAAATGGACAACGGCAACGACCCAAGCATACCGGATCTCAACCAGGAAGTGGTGGAAGCGGAGGGCATAGCGGACTTCTTCGCCAACAGCGTGGTGTTCGTGACCGGCGGCACGGGCTTCGTGGGCAAGGCGCTCCTGGAGAAGCTGCTGCGGAGCTGCCCCGGGATAGATACAGTCTACGTGCTCATGCGGCCCAAGAGGGGGCTCTCCGTCGAACAGAGATATAAGGAGCTGCTTAAGAATCAGGTAATGGTTGATTTCATGTGCCAAATGCGTAGAAAATTGTGAAGGAATGTCGCTTGTACCTGCGAATAACAAGAAAATAAGAGAAGTAGTTTGAGTTAAATGTTGCTTATCCTAGCTTATGATTAAATAAATAAATAGTTCATACTTAGAAATATAGCATTTTTATATGCATAAAGAATTCAAATACTATACAGGGTGTCCCAATGTTGGTATACTAAGCTGAAAGGAGGTAATACTTTTGCATACGCTGAGTACGTAAAAAATACTTATAAAATTCCAGACGAAGTTTTTTTTCAAATAGATGAATTCTTAAAACTCTATGTGTACATCCATAACAAGCAACCCGCCCAGCTTTGCTACCAGCACGTGAACTATCGTTTAAGATTATGTTTTTTGACACATTAGCGAAGCGGTATATTATGCCGGCTGCGCGAAGCTAGAGAAGAAAACATGGATTTTCAGGAAAAATTTAGCAAACATTTTTTGATGTAATTTTGTTGTTCAAGTGCGCTTAGTACTTATACCAATTAGTGGGACACCCTGTATAAATGAGCCAATATAGAAATCACCATAATATATCGAAATTTGAAGCATAATAATTATTATCTAGTAGAGATCGCTGTCAGCAATAATAACAGCGATGTCCGCCTTCTGTACGTGTTTACATTAAGCTAAGTTTGTTTTTTAATTGTGTTCAATATAATAGTGCATATAAAGTGTGAATATAAAGAATTCATTCATTCATCATATTTTTAGGTTAAGATTACGAGCACATAACCGTATTTATATGATAGAGCTTCGTTAAGCCGACTCTAAGCGCTCAAATAATTCGTTCTTCTAGAATGTTCTGTATGCATGCAGGTGTTCGACCGCATTCGCGCGCGCTGGCCCGAGCGGCTGGCCAAGCTGCAGCCGATCGCGGGCGACGTTGCCGCGCCGGGGCTGGGCGTGGC
>CAJQZM010036451.1:0-13107 GCA_907164665.1 Colias nastes
AATTCAGAACTACATCGTGCTTTGCGAATTTAATGTTAATTTCCACTTTGTGACAAAATGTATTGTCAATCCATAACTAGATACAACTGCTCGATCGAATGTACAAATTGAATAAAATGGCTTTTGATTGCGCTTCAAGTTGTAACAATACAGAGTAATCCCCTATCTATAAACATAATTTTTTCCCAAGGAAAAAAAGAACTTTCGCAATGCTATTCTATTTTTTATCGAGATCATTGTGACATAAAAGGTATGTGAAAAAATGCTTTCACTATGTGAACATACGAACACCTAACTGCAATTTTCGGACAAGCACCTCTCAGTGAAGGGGCGCTACGTGATACCGTATGAATATAGAAGCTGATCTTTTGTCTCTGATATAGCTTTTAACGCTCTGAATAGATACTTATCCGCACACTTTTTATCATGGATAATACTGTTTATTAAAAAATGCGTAAGGAAAGGCCAAAATGTGTAGTTCCTTTTAATAGCTTCAATTTATTTAAAACTTACCTATGTAGAGCTTTTTATGTAGAATGTAGATATAAAATGACTACGATGTATCCTTATATTCGCATAGAACAAAAATAAAAATGAAAGATTTGAAAAATGTTAGTACACCTTCAATATAAGTGTATGTACAACGACATTAAATTCTAGTAGGTATAATACATAATAGTAGCGTTTAGCTACTATTATGTATTCTGTGGTATAGAGCTACACTATAAAGTATGTGTGTATGTACATACACACTTTAAAGCTTACTTTATAGAAGCTTTATAGTGAACAAAGTTTTCAAACTGGGTATGCAATAGAACACTGTTCCGCTTTTGTTAACGCCTGTAATCCCTTTCCAAAGCAAAACCTATCAGTATTGGATTATCTACGCTTGCGTAAGTCTGGAAGATACTCTCATGAATATTATAACATTTCAAACTGTCAAACTCTGTTTAAAATTTCTAGTTTCATAGACAACATTTCATTAACTATCTATCACACGTGAAAACTTAAGTATATATTACAGTTATATATACTCTAAGCGTGAAAACTTTTTCATCCAAAAAAAAATACGAATAAAAAACATCATTTAAAAATGGAAACGTCACGTCAGTGTTGAAATTCCTGTAAAAATGTAAGATCGTGAAACTACAGAAAACTACAAAACACTCAAATCCGACTCCAAATTCCCGAACAATATGCAACTTTTCGAGCACACCATGGCTATTTTACGTGACACCAATAACATCACCACTATACCAGCATCTTCACACATTGAGATGAAGGAGAAGAGGTCTTCGAACGCATCGCTGATGATGAATCCTGTGGCCAGTGGAGACAACATGGCACTCGATATCAATCTGGCGCAAAAGATAGAAGAACTCCCTCCGCTGGTGCCGTGCTGCGAAGGAAGGGAACTGCAGGTACCTAACATAAATATAAACAGCTGTTCTTTAAATCGTACAGTATGTTTAATCATTGATTTTATACCTACAATAATATTTTCCACATGACTGTGATGAATCATTATTCGGACATATGAAGAAGGAAATAAGTATGAAGTTTATACTTCCTGCCTTTCATAGACTGCATTACTTCGTAACAAGAAAGTTAAAAAATCCTTTTAGAATTATTTACAGTCATTAACAAACAAAGAGTACTTTTTCTATGACGTCTGGGTATTTAATAAACCTTGTTTCAATGGGCAATGGATCCTGAAAGGGGAAATTTTTCAAAAGTAACGGATTGTAAGCCGACCCATTGACAGAAAGCAATTTATATAGCGGGGCGTTTAGTGAAAAGAATGATGAATCGACTCTAAATGCAATTACGGCATTTTCTTGCGCTCTTGTTATTTCAAAAGGCTGTAAAAGGACAATACTATTCAGGACAATGGAACCTTTTCCTGTGTCTAATCGACTTTGAATCATTTTATAGGGTCTCTGTTATAATGAAAGAGCTATAAAAATCAAATGCAAGTAGGTTGCGATGCGAGCTTCCAGGGTCTACAGACATGAAATACCTATAGGTACTTAATTATTACATAATATAGAAAAACAGTAGTTTAAATCCTAAATCAACCTGCAATTAATTTAGATAAACGAGGAGATAGTACGCAGCGGTCTGTCAGCTATATCCGTGAAGCACGACAGCGTCATCCACTGCATGAGCATGTCGTGCGCGTGTGAGAGGATGCAGGTGCCGCCAGGACTTGTCAAGGTATTGCAGGCTTTAAGAGGATAATAATAATTACGTAGGAATATTATCAAACTTTTGATGTTTTTTTTTCCATTAACTATGAAACTAAATGTATGATAGCTTCTACTATTATTTTGTCAACAATAACTAAGAAAGAAAGTACCTACCTAGTATTTATACATACCTACCTATGCATGTATTTGATTTATTACTATAATATAATATTATATATTAGCATAAGCTTTCATTATTTTAAAATTGTGTATTTAGCTTTCAATGTGATTGAATAGGTAGATACATCTCTTCAATGCTGGTTAATTCCGGATTTATTCGCAATTGAAAGCTTCAATACCCAGTTGTAACAAATGACGAATTAATTCAAACAACGAAAGCTTTTGAAGGTACAAACAGAAAGCTATTTTTTAAGGCAAAATAACTTATTTTTACATACTAAGGTCAGACTTGACAATAGGTATGTACTATGTACATTTATAACTATAGTTTATCTACGGGGACTTTTAAACGTAACTAAAATATATCAATTACTAGCTCATAGCTGTTTGTGTTTTTACGTTTGTTGCTTTCAAAGCTTATTTTACACGTCCTAAGGTCCGGTCTTAACACCAAAGTTATTTTTTCTTATATTTCTATTCAAAAGCCGTTTAATTATTCCATGTTCAGCATCGCAACTCGTTCAGAAGCCTCCACAGGCCGGATCTCAAGCGAGTGCCGTATTTGCGACGGATGACTCCCGATGAATTGGAAACGCTGTTCCGTGGCTACGCCGAATTTCACTTGAAAACTAGCCTCAAGATAAGAAATGGTATATCTTTTGTCTATGTAGAGTCACTCTTCTATAAGATATGTTTTTTTTTTCATAAATCAATGAAATTCCGCCAGTCTTACTTTCAAAGGAACCAAATAGTTAGGTGATAGTTGAAATTTAATAAAAGATAAGAATATTTTATGTAGGTAATGGTAATATAAAGATCTTATAGTTTTGTTTTAGAGACATAATTTACCTTAGGTAGTTACTTCCCTTTTAATTCCATCTAATTTAAAAAGGCAAAGATATTATCAAGTTAAAATTAAACTATTGACAGATTAGCACATAATTAACAATGTAAATGAAGATAATTATATCGATAACATTGATAAATGACACTAACACGGTAACACAATGCCATCATCTTCCTCAAACGTGTTTTGCGGTAAATACATCATCTTTCATTTAGATCTGATCTCGTTAAGTTTATATTACAGAATAAGGGAATTTAATATCTTCTTAGATACGTATTATTCCTAAATATATTTTTCACAAAGGTATTTTACGATAGAAAGAAAACATCGGGCAAATCCTTTCACCTATACGTACTAAATTTCTCATCAAAGTAGCAAGAAGATAATATTTTATTAGTATTTGTATTTCTCTTACTTACCTACTCCAATATAATTAAGAATTTTCTTTAGATCCTAAGGAAGATGTAACGCAAACATTGCCACCAGATGGAAAACTTAAAAAAGAAGTGAAAGAAGCACCAACTATTGGTCAAAACGATGGTAATTTTTTATCTGCTAATTATAATTGATTTTAGTTAAATACTTACTTAAAACAGTTATCTTAAATGATATAAGCTAAGTATGTATATAGGATATACCAAACTCTTTATCATCATCAGCCTATGGGAAGACAGGAAAATGTTGAAGTCCTAATTCACCAAGCTAGCAAACTGCGAACTTTTTTTATTTTTAATTCTACATGTCAAATTCGTCCCGTAGTTTAGAACGTTTTCGGTTTCAAGTACAAGATACCTACAATGTTTACCGTAAACCATACTACCGTTTTTTCGTAAACCATAACCCGGAATAAATGACTAGTGTTGTAGCAGTGGTACACTCGAGCGTGCGTCGCGGCGCGGAGGACGTGCCGGCGGGCAAGCGGCTGCACGGCGCGCGCGCCCGCCTCTACACCTCCGTGCTCGCTAGCGCCACGCCCGGCGACCAGCTCGAGTGAGTATAAAATATGTAGCATTATAATATCATAAGTATTCCAAGAAAAATAGTACTAACATGTCCCGCGACCAGTTCGGGTTTGTACTGTACCTACATTTAATTGTTTACTGAGTCATTCTACTACTAGCACGCCTGCGATTCACTCAAATGTATCCCGTGCTGTGCTACAGCCTACATTAATACAATTATATTATCTTTTATCATCTACTGAGTCATTTATATGATTTCGTAGTACAGATGGCTTACTCCATTTGGTGCCCACTTTATTGTATCATAGCCTACGGCCAGCTCCACAGCATTATTGAGTTTGTATCTCTATAACGATGTCGTTTATTAAATTGTATAAGTGTAGTTATAGTTTCATCCCCTTTAGGCTTCGTTATCGTGTACCTTACTAGTTCCCAGTAGCAGCTTTGGCAACCAGTGCAAGTGCATAGATAATAGATTCATCTTAAATATCTCTTTTTAAATTAAAATGACATTTATCCAGCAACGCATCCGCGCCTGACGAGTACGATTCTACAGTTCCCGACGAGCCGCTCCCCGAAGACGATATTATATTGAACGAGGAGCTGCAGATCATTCTACCGCCGCGACCTGATGACGTCACCGCGGACCCCTCCCTCACAGCCTCCATGCAAAACCAATGAAACTAACCCGAAAACGACTCAAAGCCACCAAGCTTTACCACTACTCAAGAAAAACCTTCATCAAACTACTCATGTACCTAGATTGGATCATCAACGATCTCTTTAAAAAGAAATAAATAAAAACAACCAGTCAAGTGTGAGTTTATATTTGAATAACCTTTCTACAATATTTATACAGCAGACTGTAACTCCATACAACCGATACATCGTTGAAGTGAAAACATAAATTATATTATGAAATATTTTACATCTCGAATGCTAAATCAAGTTAATTGCACTTCAATCGAATAGTCTAGAATCATTTGTAATCTAGGAATATTTTTACGCCACATATCAGCGACCAGTTCATAAAAACGTATATCTTTGTGAAAAGAATACATAAAAATCAACGATAGAAATCAATTTACTTGCACGAAAATAAACTGTGTCGCGATCTCAGTTCTGTAATTTCTATAATAATAATTGAGCTCGCAAGTATACGTTTCTATGAACTTTACATTGTAATTAATCATAATATATCTATTCTCAATTTTATACATTAAATTAAATAGTTCAAACGAGCTTTCCAAAACGCGCATTAGAACACGCGCCGTTTGAACTAGAGAAGCGCTTACAAATGTGAAACGGTTATAAAAATCATCGTAACATAAAACATGTATTAAAAAAATAGAATTCCCTTAGAAATAAACGTAACAATGGATGTAAAGTAACGATAACAAACTGTAGCTTCGCGAAATAAGTTGAGATTGAAATTTAATACCTACATACATCTTAGTCGTAATTGACCAGCCTAAAAAGATTTGCGACTAAATAATAATAAGTTAATGTGATGTCAAAATTATTTGATTATTCGTATAAAAATAAATAAACAGGATCTATATGATAACGGAATGGTCGATACAGTGAATGTTTCGTTAGTTTTAATTGTGGGTTTAAAAAATTGTAACCGGCTGGTCCCATTAAACATTAACCACACAAAGCCGAAGCGGACAAGCAAAGCAGCTTCAATACGCTTTTAAGATGACAAAATGTATAAAAATTTTAATATACTAACACTTTTATTATTAGGAGAACAAAATTGTTGATTAACTTAAAATTTGAGCATAAATAAATACCACAATATAATATGAAATGACGGTGTACATATAGACTAAAAAGTGAAGTCCCATGTCCCCAAGTGGGGTAAGGGGCAGATGCATTATACATCTGTTTCACTGATCGATTTTCTTTAGGGACAAGTAGGTGATCAGCCTTCTGTGTCCTGCCAGACCGAGACATTTTTTTTTCTTCGTCTCCACCGGGAATCGAACCCAGAACCCCTCGGTTCTACGCTCACGCGTCAACCACTGTACCAAGGAGGCGGTCATACATATAGACTAACAGACCCTTATATTTTTGTATGAGTTCATATTATTGAATAATGATTGCAATATAACACAAGATAGAAATACTTTAGTCGTAAAGTGTTGTATGAAAACTGAAAGCTATAAGCAAAGAATACATAATATTATAACATTTATTGGATAAAGTTGTACAAAATTCCATTTTGTTCCACTGTCTATATCCATTCAAATATTATAAACATATTCTAGAGTAATAAGTTTTGTTGGTAATATTGTCAGTAACCTACTATGCTCAAATTTTTACATGTTATTCTTGTAAAATTCTTGATAATGTTATATAAATCATAGCATGGACAATGAGGCCTTCGTGAAAGTTAAAAACTGCCATTATAAGATCTTATGTTTAATCACTTATATAAATCAATTCCACACCAACATGTAACATCTATGTATACACCATAATTTAGACGAGCCTACTGTACATAGCGTGCTTATATTGCTTTATAAATATTAAAATACCCTCGAATCACTTCATTCACTCTGTATACTAGTGTTAGAAACTTTACCTACCGTTACTATACAAAGAAGGTAAAAAATATGAAAAAAAAAGTCATTTACTCTACGTAATCACCATTTAAATAACATAAAAAAATAATCAAATATTTCGATACAACAAAGCTCTAATCGTTTAAATAATGGAATAATTGATTTTGTGTGACAAACAGTTCACTTTAACTAACTATAATGTTATAATTTAAGTCCATGGTAGGTTCACTGCACTTGCGCTATAGTTCGACACTGGTTCACATTGTTACAGACGGTGCGGGCGCTTACTTACAATTAAATGGCATCGATATCCTCACCTGGAAATGAAATAAATATGTAAATAAATATCTTTAATAAATATCTTAAAATAAATAAGCTGATTTTCTATATAAAAACTTGAGAGGTGTCAAAGAACACCCGGTTGGAACAAGGTTACTAAAATAACTGGATGAAAGCAAGCCGATATGATCACGCGCACGCCTCACGGTTTAACAACTAAAGCAAAATGTGTCGTCGACTTTTGGTCTATTCCGTCTTTTGCGACGCGCGATAAAGAACTTCATTCCAATATTTGCCCATTATTTGACAATTTTATAAACCTAACAATCTTAAACTAAACATTGCTTCCTAAGTCCTATATCACTAAAGAAAATTAAAGAATTGTTTTTCTTTAAGAAACTGTATTAAGCACTATGTAATGTATGTATTATGACTGATGTACGTGTCTTAAAGAATAAATAATTTTTTACTTTTTACTTTTTACTTTTTATTTCAAGTCTCAAATCTGGAGAGTTTTCTCGATTTCTTTAGGATCTCATCATCAGATACAGATGGTCACCTGATGAAGGAAGTATGTCTTCAAACAAAGCTGAACTAATTTGTAAAATTGGTTCAGGTGTCTTTCGAGTAATAGAAAATATACATTTAAGAAATTATTAATGTCATACAGAGGGACTGTTCGAAGAATTACAAAAAAACAGGAAAATAATTTTACAGTTAATTAACTCTTTATAGTAGAGCCATTTTAATAGGCAACATTTGACAGTTCAACAAAATTCAACAACGTAACCTAGTAACGACGACATAGAATAACATGATATTTCGTTTTGTTAGAACTGCACATTTGCTTAACTTTTTTCAATTACGATTACATATTTATAATAATAATGACCGATACAAGTAATTTTAAGATTTGATTTTACTGATAAACTGAATAAACAATATCTGAATTGAAGAACTGACGTCGCTACAATTTTGTGTCAATAAACCTTTTTTCTTTTTAAATACCAGAGACGTTACTCTAAAAAACGAAATCTGACATCTAGAATCGAATGCATTGAATACTTGTGAATAAAAATCATCATAAATTAATAAATTCGATTGACAAATGTTTCAAATCCGTATCGATTAATTCACTTTAATCGATGTTTTTATGCAGGTTACCTCTCTTTGAAGATAAAATTGATAGACGTCAAATGTTGCCTATTAAATTGGCTCGACTATAGTCCATTTACATGATCGCTATATTCTCCAGCGCGAAAGACAGAAAAGACAAAAGCAGGAAACAAAATCATGACTGATGAGCGGGACGCATGGTACTCTAATTTACATTTATCGCGCTTTTTTGCGGAACATTACTATTTCGCGCGCGGTAGTGATAAAGGGCTAAAAACTAATGCTGTAATGTTACTGTTACGAGTTAGACTGTAATTTATTTGCAAAATAACTTTTATAAATGGGTGTATTGAACGAATTGAACGAAACACTTCATTTGATTTTCCTTACACATGTCAGATCTGTCAGATTAGGTAAAAATGCGTGAATTTGCAAGCCCTGTTTACGTAATTTCGCATTTGGTGTGTCAGAACCGAGCACAGAGCAGGTAGCGCTAGAGGCGGCGGGGGTTACCGTTGTGTGGAGGCGGCACGCGGCCGCCTACTCTGCAGCTCATAACTTGTGGTTGCTGGTGAGCCACGTGAGCCCCTCGTACAGCCCGTCGCCGGAGGTCGCGCACGACGGCTGCACGTACCAGTTGCGGTCGCGGATGCGCGTCAGACCGAGCTTCTCTTGAATCTCATGTGGTTTCATTGCTGGAAATGTTAAAATAAATGTTTAGTATATTTTGCAGCGGCATAGGAATGTAATAATCAGATGTGTCAATACTGAAAACGTAGAAGCGTTGCCCAATTCAAATACATAGAAATTTAGAATTGATCCATTGAAATGTTACATTTTTTAGCCCTAACCTTGCATTTTTTAGAGGACGCAATTTTGTTTTTTTGATGTGTAGGGGGGGTCAGTGTGAAGCTAAAACCAAGTTTGTGGGGTCGCCACCCTTGTCCCACGGCCGCCATCTTGAAAATAGCGGTTGAAATGGTTTTTACGATATATCTCTTAAACTATTTAACTGATAAAAAAATATCGTTAACATTATTTGTTGCAAATTAAATTCTCTACAACTTTGGTGTAGTAACTTTTAGTCGTAGAACTATAAATAAAAAAGTTATAAGCGAAAATGTTCAGAAATTAGAGCCATTTATATTTTTCAATAAAACTTTTTTTATCATTTTACGAAGAAATGATATCAGACCATTTTTGTAGATTGTTTTTCGAGGAACAACTTTTATGTACAACATTTTTTCATAACGTCAATAACTAAGGTTTTACAGCGCTCTGAAGTGAGTACTATTTTTCAGTACTCTTAACTATACATATATTGGCTATTGGCTCTTTTCTCATTCTCCAGAACAATAGAAGCACACTGCAGAACATTTCAGACCTGCTTTTCGACGTAAAAAAAAGTCGCGCTTCCAGACTCTACCTCCTGGGTGGTGGGGAAAAGATTCAATAATTAATTATTAGTGATATTGCAAAATTAATTATTAAAAATATTATAATAACAAAAAAAACCATTACTGATGACAAATTATTATTAGTACACACATAATATAAGTATACTGTATAGTTCAGAGTACTGAAAATTAGTACTCACTTCGGAGCGCTGTAAAACCTTAGCTATTTAATTAATGAAAAAATGTTGTATATAAAAGTTGTTCCTCGAAAAACAATCTACAAAAATGGTCAAATATCATTTCTACGTAAAATTATAAAAAAAAGTTTTATTGAGAAATATAAATATCTCTAATTTCTGAACATTTTTCGCTTATAACTTTTTTATTTATAGTTCTACGACAAAAAGTTGCAGGATCAAAGTTGTAGAGTATTTAATTTGCAACAAATAATGTAAACACATTTTTTTTATCAAATAAATAGTTTAAGAGATATATCGTAAAAACCATATCAACCGCTATTTTCAAGATGGCGGCCGTGGGACAAGGGTGGCGACCCCACAAACTTGGTGATAGCTTCACACTGACCACCCCTACACATCAAAAAAATAAAATTGCGTCCTCTAAAAAATGCAACCCCAAATGTAACTTTTCAATGGACCAAATGATAAAGAATACAATCCGTCAACTGTCTGAGGCATTGCACAATTAAATTACGCTTCGCGCGACTCAAACCCATTTTTTTTATTATGACATAGCAATCTGTAATTTCCTTGATAATTTCCTGTGCCTTGAGAACTGTCAATCCATACACTCGGCACTAAATGAAGATTGCTTCTAGTAACAAAATTAAAATATTCTACAACCACGTACCATCTGGCAAGTCCTGCTTGTTAGCGAATATGAGTATGATAGCGTCGCGCATCTCGCGATCGTTGATGATGCGGTGCAGCTCCTGGCGCGCCTCGTCAATGCGGTCGCGGTCCGCGCAGTCCACCACGAATATCAGACCTTGGGTACCTGGAATGTGCGGTTGTGTGATTATAGTTTTGTTTCATTGATATAGTTTAAAGTAAGGTAAAACATAAGCGAGACGATAACATAGTGATAATATCTATCCAATAGCATAAGTACTTAAATCTCTGTTAGTGATAGATACAGTAGTATTCATTTCAGATGCTATAGTTTCCGGTCTAAATTAATGAACAAATTCTAAAACTCTAATTTAATAAAATAAGCTCATAATCGCCCTTTAAAATATCGTCAAAAATGGCCGGTTTTGTTCTAGATAGATTCTATACTCAAGAAGATTTATTGTATTTAACACTGTGGCAGTAATGTTCAAAGTTTATCGTATCTGTATAGAAACTCGTGTAGGCAGAGTTTTTGTTTCGTACAATTTTGAGCGTAATTATGTATACGTATGTTTCTAGTTTCTTGTACGTTAATGTTCTTCAAATTCTTGAATATAGTGTTACCATATTAGTATATGGATAAATGAATAATTAAAAAAAAAGAGGGAAATATACAAAACTTGATTTACTTTACCTGTGTAATAATGCCTCCATAGCGGTCGTATTTTGTCCTGCCCTCCAACATCCCACACGTTGAATTTGACGTTTTTATATGTAACAGTTTCTACATTGAAACCGACTGTGGGTATCGTTGTTACTGACTGACCTAATTTTAATTTATATAAAATTGCTGTCCGTACGTTCAGGATAATTATAATCAAGCACACAAAATCAATAGCAAGGTTCTATATAATTATGTTTAATTTGTAACTGAGATACTAAAATACTTTTTTTTTTAACATCAACAATTTGTTAATTAATTCGGCTCGAATATATAAAAAAAATCAACTATTTTTGTTGAGTTTTTCTATATCAAACCATTCTATAAGGTTCAAACGTTCATGTTAAAATTGAAAATATTAACAAACGAATTTTATTTTTTGTTATTAAATTAATCTCTTCTATTCTCTACTTTACCTCAAGCCATTACAGTTAAATTGATGTAAATTGCAGTTTTTTTTTTATTTCATAAAGGATACTAGTCTTTCCAGCAGCGTCTAGTCCCAGCATGAGTATCCTCATCTCCTTGTTCCCGAAGATCTTGGACAGTAGCTTCCCCATCGTGTCGAGATCGCCTCAACCGCACTACTGGAAACAAAACGATACATATTATATTTATGAATGAAGCTTATTATTATATAACATGGACATTATTAATAAAGTACACAGTTCAAGTGTTTAGGTGAAAGGATCTTAACTGTGCCTTTGGTAAAAATATATACCGACATTTTTTTTAATGATGAGAAGGATAAAATCGAAAATATACGAAGAAGACGTACCTATTGCTCGAACTACCTTCTCAAGTAATATTAATAAAAATACTAAAATAGCGTAGGTAGGTATATTTTTTATTAATAATATTCCTAAAGAAAGGTGACATTTTCTGACCTTTTAAACTATGCTCTTTATTTTTTTCATTAGATAGAAAGGTTTCTCTATATCCTATAAATAAAAATACTTCTGAAAATGCTTCATAATATGTTTACAAACAAGGGTTCGTCAACCCATAAGGTAATTACTAGGGGTGCATCCGATACCGATACCGATACCGATATATCGGCGATACTTCGGGTTAGCCGATATATCGGTATCGACGATATTTTTATGACCGATACAACGATACTTTTTAATTTAAAAATGTAGTGTCAAACGAGCGTGTTGTCTCGTCTATTTCGTTGCAAATGAGGCATGAACAATGCTCGGGGAAACCCTGCGCTTGTGAGGGTGTTGTTGAGTTGTCCCAATATATCGAGAGATGCAGATCCATTCGTTTTCACTTTTCTGGCGCAATGACGTTTTATACCCAAACTTGAAAAAAATTGCGCAGAAGTACTTTAGTTTCCAAATGAGTTCTGTTGCATCTGAGAGACTATTTTCCAGCGTAGGTCTTATTCAAACAGACTTGTGAAATCGCTTTCTCCGCAAAACTTAAGATTATGTACTTTGTTTTTTAAACAAAAATCTTATCAATGTTAATTTTAATTACTAAAATTTTTAATTGCCTAATTATGTCTCTACTTTTTATATTAATAAAAGGAAAATCTGACTTGTGATTTATTTATTATACCTTCATTTTTAACCGACTTCAAAAAAAGGAGGAGGTTATCAATTCGGCCGGTATAGTTTTTTTTTTATGTATGTACACCGATTACTCCGAGGTTTCTGAACCGATTTACCTGATTCTTTCTTTTTTCGATGCGGGATGGTGTCGAATTGGTCCCGTAAAAATTTTATTCCGATAGGCCCAGTAGTTTTTATTTTATGAGCATTTTTGTCTGTACTTGATGACTTATTTGAAATGTAGCAAGTAAATTTAATTCACTTCCCGGTAACCGATTGAGCTGAAATTTTGTATACGTATGTAAATTGGATAGCGATGAAACATTATCATGACATAGAGCTGATTTGATGATGGAATCGGAAGGTGGCCATAGGAACTCAGTAATATATTGACTCAACTTTATCGAGTTTGGGCTCGTTTGATTCGTGTTGAAAA
>CAJQZM010036452.1:7002-35448 GCA_907164665.1 Colias nastes
TAGTGCGGGTGAGTTTGAGTTGGGGTTTGAGTTTGGGTTGAGTTTGACACCAAACAAACACAATGAAGAACGGTACAACCGAGCCAAGTAAGCAAGGTAGCAATGCGGGTGAGTTTGAGTTGGGGCTTGTGTTTGAGTTAGAAGACCAGGTACAAACAACAACCACAATGAAGAACGGTACAACCGAGCCAAGTACGGGTAATGGTCTCTCCACCTAAGTTTAAAATGGGGTTGAGATTCAGTTGAAAATGAAAATTTCAAAATTTTTAACTGATTTTTTGTCAAATATCATTTTTTTTTCAAATTGAATGATGAAAAGAAAAACAATTTACTAACAACAATTTAAAAGCACCTTCCTAATCAGTTCGCAATTCTATAATTATTATGTCAAATGTCGGTGTGAGATACTTTTAATATTAGTACTTTTATATACTTTTTTGTGCCTTGTTAAAAAAAGCATTCGGTCTATCCTCTATTGTCTATGTCAAAAAAAAGTTCTATATATCCGTAATAAAAAAAAAAAACATTAAAAAAGCCAGTACTATAAACAATGTCAATAAAATTAAAAATACTATTCTGGCACTTGTATATTAGAGCTGTGATATTAAAAGCTAATACTATTTATTATCTTGACGATACAACTAACAAAACTACTAACACTACCAATAAGGAAATCTATTGTAAACTAATTTTCAATACAAATTGACCGCATGAAAGTATTTGCTTTATATTTTCTTTTACAGCATGCCGGCATGACCACGGCTCTTAGACTGCGTCTTAACTATTAACTATCCTAACTTATGTATTGTTGTGCCTATATATACCTCCATTTTATATTTATAAAGTATATTTTTTTTCATAACAAAGGCCTTATACTTCCTAAATACTATACTTTTGGTTTGGCTCTGTTTGAATTTTTGTTAATAATACACTAAATGCAGTTGTAGGTCGCGATAATATTGATATTTAAAATCGTTACAATATAAGATTCCAGAAATAAAAATAAATAAATAAATTTGAGTTTTTATTATTAATCATATCTTTGTTGTTGTGTATTTGGTTCATTTTTAGTTGATTAGAAAATAATTAATTTAAAATTGGTTTGTACATTAAAAATATCTTCGCTAACATTGCCTATAAATATATTTTCACCTCTTCTCTCATTGTATCTAACTATCCCTGTTGCTATTAACTATGTGCATGAGTTTAAAATATATATAATGTTAATAAATTGGTGTTGGAATAAAAATAATCACAGTCTTCATTTTAACTAGTTCAATTCATTCTTGTATTTCCGTAACCGAAATGTGACAGTTTTGTTTTCAAATTTCTATTATTTTTTTTAAATAATGTCTTGTCCATGGATAAAGCTGCAGCCATACGATCGTGTTGGTTATTAAAAAAACAATCTTACAATCCATTCTTATTTCAAACTCATTAACAAAACAAAAATAAAATCTTGTCTCTGAATAAAACTGCACCCCACATGATCTCGCTATTCGGAAAAAAAAACACATTCCATTCCTATTTCAAACTCATTGACACTTCACAAAAAAAAATAAACTTCACTGTCACTGTCAACTGTATAAAGCGGCACCCACACGATCGCGTCGCTGTCAAATCCACACAAAGCTGCGTGCACACGTTCTCGCTCCTTATTAAACAAAAAAAAAGAACTGTCACACGCTCGGTTCGCTTGCTGACGTGTCTAACGGGGGCAGAGTCGGGCGGCGGGATGAGCATCGCGAACATGCCGGACGAGCAGCGCGCGCTCGCGTCGCTGCAGCAGAAGGCGATCGAGTCGTTTGTGAGGCGGAACAGCTATGGGGATATTTGTGAGTATTTTTTTTTAATAGAGGGTTTATTTATTTATTTATTTATTTATTTATTTATTTGAAAACTACACAGCTTACAGTTTGACTTAATCTACTTATATCTATGATACAATACGCCAATTACGAGTTTTACAATTATTATCAATTATATATATATTTAAAACAGTAACTAGTTAAAGAGTGGTGAGTTGGTGTGTGGGTGAGTGCGTGCGTGCGTTTGGGTGTGTTTGTGTTTGTGTTTGTGTGTATGTATGTGTGCGTGTGCATGATTAAAATGTGTTAGGTACGTTTGATAATATTTCAATTACATTGGTTTTAAAACGATTGCGAGGACTGTTAAATATGTCAAGAGTAGAAAATTTTTCATTGTATATCGAAGGTAGGCGATTAAAGAGTGAGTTCTTCATATATTGATTTTTTGTACGTGGCATAAAGAATAAAGGAGTATTACGTGTTCGAGTTAGAGGGGTGTTAAAATATATATTTTCTGTTAATTGGGGGCAGTCTAGTTTGTTGTTCAGGAGATCATAAAGAAACATAATATCTGAAAGGGTACGTCTGTCTTCGAGAGTATTCATTTTAAAGAAAATGCAGGATTCTTTGTAGTCCTTAAAGTTATGTTTTGCTTTAAAACTAAGATGCTTCATAAATATCTTTTGTATTTTTTCTATTTAGTCTATATATTTTTTAAAAAATGGTCGCCATATTATGCCATATTAGTTTAAAATTTAAATAGGTATCGATATGGTAAATTGAACTAATGTCCTTTTTTGTCGTATCCTTGGTACATGGGTACATATGCTTGTAATTTAGATATAGTACAGACAATTTTTCTCTTACGTATTTAGTCAATATGATGTCACTACTCGTAAAAGTTAAGTTTATTAAAAGAAGCAAAAAAAAAAAAATGTATACCCATCATAATATATTTTTTCTGCTTTTCCTTTTTAATGTTTTCTAATATTATCGGCATTCAGAGCTTACGTAGTTTTTTTTAATTCAATAAAATTTAGGAAACCGTCTACGGAGATAAAAATATATCAGTCAATAATAAAATAGCTTTAAATTTGAGCAAATAATCTATCAGGTGAAAGGAAAGATCCTCTCAACGCGCTACAAATCAAAAACGGCGGATCGAAACGCAACGCGCTGCTCAAATGGTGTCAACAGAAAACGATGGGCTATAACAACATTGATATCACCAATTTCAGGTAAAAACTCCGTGTAATTACTGAGGAAAATTCTGGTTAAGTTGATTAAAGAATCCCCTGTAAATTATAGAAATATTTCAAATAATTACATTTTTTGTATCATTATTTTATCATCATTTGGTGGACGTCTAGTTTATGCTCTTGTTAAAATGTAAGTCATATTATTTTGTTTATTGCAACATATCAACCATTTTTCTCCAGTTCGTCCTGGAACGATGGCCTAGCTCTATGCGCGTTACTACACTCGTACCTCGGCGAGACTCGAATCCCGTACCCGTCATTAACTCCAAACGACAAGCGGACAAACTTCTCGGTGGCTTTCGCAGCCGCTGAGTCAGTGGGGATACCCACTACGTTGGTAAGCCTTTTGACTGTTTATGGTAGCCTGGTACTTTTGACCATAATTTTATAGTTTTTTGAGTTTAGAGAATTCTTTTCCTTTTAAAAAGAAATTAGAAATAAATAGATTATTTTCCTTAGTTGTACGAAAGGTTGTACGAAATATTGTCCATGTAATGTTTATTTCATAATCTACGATAATCCTCAGTTTGAAACAAATTTACTGCGTCGATAATATTCACAGTATTTTTTTCAATTACTAAAATGCCATAGGGCATAGATAATTCACGCAAACAATATAATTTACTTTTATCCGTAACTAGATGGCGTTGTAAAAAATATATTCTAAAAGAAATTTTTTCCATCTTCCTCCAATAAAATAATCATAACTTCATCCAAAAACATAAGCTTTCTTGACCTAGATGGCGTTGTAACAAATTTTTATTTGTTCTAGAACATTCAAGACATGATACAACAAGAGCGCCCAGACTGGCAGCAAGTGATGGCCTACGTCACCAGCATATACAAGCACTTCGAGACTTAACAGTCTTAATTAAACCAGTAATAAGTAAAAAGGTGTAGATAGTTGAAATGTGGCTAATTAGCCAGATTGACAGTTGTCTCTTTTACGCCCACGATATTTGAATCATGTCATCTCTTTTTGACGTCTAATCGTGTGTGCGTTAGTGTGCTGTTTTAAAAGATCGAATGTTTTGTTGGTAACCTATCTACGCGTTTTTACTCATCAAGCTAATCTGGTTGTTATTTATTAGCTTCTCTATGCATTTCCAAGGTCCAAAATATGTTTAAGCGGACCAGATTTGTAGGTTATGTTAAAATACGTGTGTTTTTGTGTTTGTACGTCTCGAAATGTATGTATGTGCAGTTGTATGGTAGATGATGCTAGTTTTCTTCCAGCGTATTGAAGTACTGTTTTAATATCGCTAATGGCTTTACTGCCGTCAATTATTATTTAGGTTGTTCTTAATTTGTCTGTGAAAAGGAATTGTGAAATGGCTGACAGTGATATTCTGATAGAAATAATTCCATTTATTGTATTGTAGAACGATTAACTAACGCTTTAATATTGATATTAAACGCCACAATATGAAGTGTATGTGTAAACGAAGCTTAGTATCGCTATCTCGCTTCAACATGAATATGTTTATGGGCGTGACAGAGACAGAGATAATGCAACTGACATTATTAAGAAATAATTCTAAAAGATGTGGTATTTAACATTCCATTTAGTGCATTTATGAAGTTTGAAGAAATATATCGCTTTAGTTAATCGATCTATAGTTTTCTGAAGATATTCGGTGCTACAATATTTAAGCCGTTTAAATTTTAAAATAGGCTTTTTTCGCCAATGAAAATATGCATTGAGGCAGATTATATAAAATTGATATCTAATCTGTGAAAAACAAAAATATGTTAATCCCTAATAAATGAGGGTAGTTTGAATAAATATTCAATAGGGTTAAAAAGTAAAATTGTATGCCTTTGACTGGCCTTTTGGTGTTGTGTACGTGTTAAGGAATTGAATCCCGTCTTTCCATGATAAAGACTGATTGATAGGTTTACTAACATCGTAGGGTTGAGAGATTCTGGGGCTGCCAACCTTTTTGACATTTTTTGAAATATTTTGTAATGGTAAGCAAGCATTGAAAATATTATTTTGAGTTCACTTTTAAACGGAATTCTTTAAATTTATTTAATTAAATAAGTATTAAATATTAATATAACACATGTTTTGTCTACATCACCCATTTTCTTTAAATAGGTTTTTGAAGAATAAAAAATTATTCAATATTTAAAATGAATTTTCAATATATAATTTGAATAACTTTACTAGTTTTATATTTGATCAAAAATGTTGAAAACCCCAGATATCATTGTGATGTCAATATAGACTAAATATGTTTATGGTCTAATGCTTTTTGCATCTAGTGCTTCTAGATGATGTTATTCCAAAATGGCGGATGTGATGGATAATCCTTATTCAGAGAATTGCAAATAAAAAATGTTTTTTTTTTATTGTACAAAAAAGGTTATAACTTTATTGATAAAAATAAAGTGATAGGTATCTTTTGCTTTTTCAGCAATTGTATTTAAAATATAACTGATCGTCCGCCATTTTGATGACGTCATAAGTGAGACGTGTAACGTATACAAATATATTCTTGAATGATGTACTTCGGTGTCTATTTATGTGAGAGTATTGGTAATTCGTATGTATACTAATTTGTATATTAAATAAATATTCACGTACCAAGATTTTTGATGTAAAATGAACCTTAGCGTAATGTAATACGGTTCAGAATCCACAATTTCGTAGTGGCATGAATCTCACATGTGTTAATTCTATTTAAAGTCGTTATAAGTAATGGCACTAATAGTTTATATTCAATGATATAATATAACAATCTTATTCCAAAAAAATCATTTTAATATCTTATGATATTTGATAATGAGGGTAGAAGAAAAAAACATTTGTTTTTCGATTCATTATACTTATATTCATGATAACGATAAACATCGTCACTGGAAATTATCTTACAGCACACATAATATGAATTATCACCTCAAATCATGTAGGCGTTTGTCTTCCTTCTATATTATGTCAGAACTATGATATAAACCAATGATTTAAAATAGAAAAAAATAACATCAAATAGGGGCTAAACTGATATACTCCAAGAACCAGTCAGTTTTTAATAGTAATATCTAAATAAATTCTGGCCTTCGCGAGTGTTAGAGCGAGACGCATAGCTGCAGCTGTAAGCGTTTTTAAAATAGAGAATACCTAATAAAGTTGCCTTCGTATGGAATTAGTGATTTGCGAATTTTATGTACTGTGGTAGACAATTTTGTGACCATAGATAAAAAGGAAATTAAAATTTGAATTTGGAATGTCAAATGTATCTAGAACATTCTAGTCTCTTTTTCTTGTATACTATGGACACAATTGCGACACCATTGTTATGAAAACGATTATAATTATTTTGCATTGTATCTGGTTGTTGAAGCTATAGAGTATATATTTTCTGATAATTATATTTCTGTAAATATAGCTTAAATAAAGTTCCTGATTTATCGAATTTGGTTGTTTTATTGATATGCCATTCCTCAAAAGATCAAACCTGAGTTTAAGAGTTGGCGCAAACGAGCCACCGACCATAGCCACTTTTTTTTAATGTGGTACATTAAGTTGCTGTCGCTGGACACCAGTTGCTGGGCAGCTGGGCTGTGACCGGTGGCCCGTTTGCGTCGACCACTATAGTAATGTCGAACTTCAGTCAATATGTTTAAGTGCCTTTCTCAATGCTCTACCGTTTACACTTACACACTATACTTACATTATTCTTTAATAATAATTACATTGTGTATGTAGTCAGCAACAAAAAACATCCTAGAGTGACGTTTTAAAGTCCGGACGAAATTATTGACAAAATTTGCGCCGGGTTTAGTCAAAATGTAATTTTAGAGAAAAAAATGACTTGTAGTGTCTATTGTGTTAGGTAATCAACAATTTTTTATGAAAAGTCATATAATTTTTTTATTTTTCCTAAACTATTATGGCATTGACCGCAGACCTCTGCTATCTACAAGTTAATGACGTGAGTATTGAGGGTTAGAATCAGCAAATCATTTTGTGATAAAATAATTATACCAATTATGTCAGAACATGATAAGGCTGGAGGTTATCACCACTATACTCAATTTTATTTGATGTTACATAAATATTGAATACTAGCTGCTTGATCCGGTTTTGCTCTAGTTGACCCAGGATAGCAAAAATATTGTTTATGCCTATTAATATATTGCTAAAATATAGCCTGTATGTATATAAATTGCATGTAAAACTTAAATTCGGTAATTCTTAATATGTCGTAAAAACAAACCCAGACAAAAAAAAATCAATCATTTCCTGTTTATATTATTTTTAGGTAAAGATATATTTTATTCTGGGCACAATCATAGATGTTATTAATTGTTTGAAATAATGAGTTGTTTATTATTATAGATTATTATATATTAATACTGACAATTTTTATTATAATTTATATTAGATATGAGTATGGCCGCCAAAAATTGTACATTCAAGAAAAAAAAAATGTCCTTGTCATTTTATATAACACCAGATTTTTTTATATAGTAATTATGGTAGTTTTTAAATAGTTTCAGCTTCACTATGTTATATTTATCATTATATTAATAATTTAAATTAATTTTGAGTGCCTTTAACAAGCTCAATATTTTTTTTTTTGAAATGCTTATTTTCCTTTCCATACTAGAATCATGTGTCCAACTTAGTCATCTCACACTTTGAAGTCACAAAATTATGCACAAATCTATTGATACCTGTAAAATTTTGGTATTTCTAAATTATTCTGTAAACTTGTGGATACTTTTAATAAGTTCTAATAAAAATAACATAAAATAAGTTAATATAAAACTCACTTAAAACTATGTCTCACTTTTTTTCACGAATGATACTTCACGCACGGTTACCATAAAATAACACCCTAAATAACTAGATATCCAACCCACATAAATATTTTTAAGTAATGGCAACACCAATTTACATGTTGGCCAACCTTTAGAAAAAAAAATCGCCATTTTGTTACTGTAAAAGTTGATCGAAAGGTAGTCGGCATTTTTGTCCCAGAACATTTTAATAATTTTGAGTGAGAATTATGCAAGGTAAGAATACAAATTTACTATATTATTTAAATTATGTGTGTAGCTTTAGTGTTCTAGTAACAAATCAAACTATGCGGCGTCTTATTACTACAAAACTTTGACGAATAAAGGCTTTTTAAGTTGTGTCCAACCATATTTTGATTCACGAATGATACCATGTGTTACTATTGTGTTACGTAACATTCGTGATCGGCTGTTAGGGGTAGTACTCACTAGAGAATCTAAAGTTAAAAATTTACTTTTTTACATAAAGAGAACCCACTTCAAAAACTATCATGTTTCGGAAGTTAGTAACTTTTTTACTATAATAATTCGTATTCGTAATTAATATCATAAGTTGTGAATGATTCTTGCATTTGTAAGTATTATAGAAATACAAAATTTGAGAAATAAAACTTTTTCTTTAATATTTAAATTTGTTTTATTGAGTTTTAAAGTAATTTAATCAAATAATTTAATTAACAATATAAAACAGAAATGTAAAAAAAATCTCCTGCATTATTAGTTGTAATGTACACTAGGCTTAACAAAATCACGTATGTTACTATCAGTCACGTATGTTACGGTGTGTTACGATTTCACGACTGTTATTGTACAATATTTGGCGGCCATACTCATATGTGTATTTTAAGCAAAAGTTCAATCCAATTATCGATAGTGTAGGTCACAAAGGTGTTGCTGATAAATAAAAAAAAAACAATATGAAAAAATATAAACATTTATTTGCTTAAAATAATATTTACAAAGTCACATCCAAGTATTCTTATAAATTAACAAATTATATACAAATTACATGTTACTTAATTATTGCCATATTAAGATAGACTTAAGAGGCGGCTACACGATCATTGAGCTTGACCAAAAAATCGTACAAACTACATTTTACACACTAGTTCTTTTTCTCTTTTAATGTTCATTCACCACTCGAGCACACCGGGAATGTATTTTTCAATAAGACCTTCATAGTAGGGCCACAGGGTTTCGATATCGGGGACCACAGTGCACTTTGTGTATAAGTCGTATTGACTGAAAAAGAGAAAGACTTTTTTAGAAATTAGCAATTAGCAGCAAAAAGCTGACTTTAAAGGTTATTATTGTTAATCAAGCAAATACTTGAACAAAACTTGTTCAATTTCACATTTTTTATGGGTTAGGTCATTTAGAGAGATCATTCACTCATATCTCAAAATCAAAATTTAGCTAAGTTATGAGTTAAACCTTAGAATTTTCTTAAGAAAATTAAGTATGATTAGTGGCATTATATAACGCTGAATTGAACGTATTTTCTATTGTCTAAGAATAATGGTACTCACTTGAACAATGTCACAGCCTTCTTGATTTTTTCGTCGTCTTCCTTAGCAAGGTGTTGGTAGTCACCACCAGCGTGCCAAGGATAGAATGAGTGATATCTGTAATGAAATAAATTTATTATCAATGGTTTCTGAGTTTTTTTATACAGGGTGGCCCGTTTACAGTGGTCCAAAAATTTTTTTCAGCTTGAGAACATCATGAGTAATCATTTAAAACAAACTTTAGTTAAGCGAAAACTTATGGTTTAGAAATTATGATTTTTTTTTAAATAATCCGGAGTTTCAATGTTTTTGACACAAAACTACTCTGTTATGAAAACTACTGGACCGAATTGAATGAAATTTGGTATAGGTATAGCGCAATAACCTACCTATCGTGCTATATGCTCATCTTGTGTAAATAATTACACTGCATTTTTTTATTTTAACTTTTTCTGTAGTTTTTTGAATTTCTCGGCAAAGTGTCGATTTTTCGAAAAAATCCTGTGAAAAAAAAATGTACCACCAAGGTTTTGCTGGTACTGCTAAAAACTACCTTAACATAAGGTTATTCTTTACACAAAAAATCATAGTTGTCCTTCGATTGTAACATCTTCAAAAACAATATCATGTGCATTAAAACATGAAAATCGAAAAATTACGAAATTTACCATAATTCAATTTTAATCATTTGGAACGGCCAATTTTTGATTAAAGAACCATTTATTGCCATAAAAGTCGTTACAAATCAGTATTCACATGGCTATAAAAGTTAAAATGAATGAAATAAAATTTTAACCTTTAAAATGAATGAAATAAAATTTTATCCTAAGGAACGGGCTTTACACTATAAATTACTGAAGTCTAGCCGTATTGTAGAACACTGTACTTTTAGGTTAATTGCAAAAACATATAAATCTGCGTTGTGATTCAATACTTACAAATAAATTAATTACTTACATTGTATTCTTGAAAACTTTCTCATTAATTACATATTATTTGTATTACTAGAATAATAAAATGGTTGGGAAATTAGTGATAATGAGCTTTTACTAAATCAGGCACACTTCTCGAACGACCTGAAATGTTTTTATCGACATCATTTTGCTTTTGAATATGCTGTAAAATATTATTTGTATCGTAACTTACAACAGATGATTTTTTTTCTTTTGAAATATTACCGAAAAGCCGATACAAGAGAAAATATAGAGTTCGAGAAGTGTGCCTGATTTAGTAAAAGCTCATTATCACACTGTTTGTATGCGTTTCCTGAGAACATTTACTATGGTAATGTTTATTTTTTTTTACACCATATAAAAGTAGAGATTTCAATGAACAAAAAGCTCCCCAAGTTTTTGAAAAAAGCTGATATTTTGACGGGTGACTTTTCGATTGAAAATTAGGTTGTTTTTTTGGTATTAATTCAAAATAAGGCGAAAAAATAAATATTTTCAATCAAATAAATTACAGTGTATTTGGGACATAATAAAGTAAGTTTCCACCAAATTTCGTAGAAAAAAAAATAAATTTTGAAGTAGATAAAAATAAAAGACCAAAAACTTGGTTTTTTGAATTTTTCACCTAAATTTTGAGGTTATGTGAAAAAATTATGAATACAAAAGTTGTAGAACTTTTAATTACCTACAACTTTGCCATTGAACTTTTTTCCGTAGGACTTGTAGTTTTGTCGGAAATCGAGAGAAACCATTTTTTTCTCTTAAAAGCTCCCCCCTCCCACTTCCCGAACTCGGATTGACCGTAATTTATTTTTCCTTTTATTTTCATCATATTCCCCTCCTTTTCTAATGGGTTTCATCCTACTGCGATTTTTTTTATCTTTTTATTATTTTTAAAGGCTTCTACCCCAGTCTAGTCGGTCTAATGGCTCTATACGTGTATTTCTTTAGACGTATACAACTACATCTCTATAAATAAAAAATGAATACCTATTTCCCTTTGTCACGGCATCACGCGTGAACGGCTGGACTGATATCGTTTCTTTACAATATTCCTTGAAGTACGAGGATGGTTCTTATGGAGAGACAACGTAAACATGTACCACGGGCGAAGCCGTGGCGGACCGCTAGTCTTCTACAAGACTGAAATAATTGTTTCCAGATAAGTGCTCACCTACAGATCGGTTTTTGTAAAGTTTGTAAGTGGAGCGGTGGTCTTGGCAGCGTGCTATCTACAAGAAATCTATCCACTGAAGAAATCTTTTTGTTAACAGCTTCGGGGAACTTTTACCTCCAATATTAGACGGTTATCTACTACCTTTTTAGATTTAGCATTTCTAATATATTTTCTTTATGATTTCAATAATATTGGATGTCACCAAGTGTGTGTATAGATCGAAATTACCAATCTGCTATTAGATGATATAATCGGTTTACTGACGATATAGATAGTTGAACGTGACAACGTCCGATTGTGCTTCTTTGTCGCTCGTTCCGCGCTCTCGCTTGCACTTCAAGCCTTACATGGAACGCCTCAGAGCGAGGTAACGCCGCATGAGTCATGTTTTTTCGTGCGTGCAACCGGCTCTATCGAATTATAAGACGTTGTCACGTCAAAAATAAAATATATATCAAACTAGATGATATTTTATATCATCAGTGAAAACGGCAGGTTACAAAACATTCAATCAACAATAAACAAGAACAATTGCTTAATTTAAATCTCACAACATTTACTCAACACGTCTCATTTGCATTCGTATTACAAACAATAATCACGTGTACGTTTCAATCGATACTATCTTGACGTATAAGCCGCATAAAGAGACTTATAAACATCCATCATCCATGGTCTTAATACCTTTAATCAGCCAGCGATACACACGTCGAGCTCACAATGCGTTCAAATTGAGGATATGGCAATAAAGTTTAATTGACAGCGAATGAGAAATTGCGTTGTTGTTACTTATAGCCTCGTTTTATTGAGATTTTATACACAAACACCTAGGGGTTTTCCGAAGGATTTAAGAGGAAATTCTGTAACACAATAGAGCCTATGGAAAATATGTTAAAAATACGCAACTGGTTGGATAATACCTACTTTTCCTAGAATTTAGTATCCTCTAAATGTTCCATTTTGATGTATTATGTCTTAGATATTGATGGGTTTTATGTAAATATTACAGGGACCTTAATAGTAGAGCCACTTTCACAAGTAAGGCGAATTTAACGACATATCAATTTAAAGTCAATAAAATTGTTTACGATAAGTGTATAGAAAGAAAATAAAAACACTCTTTAAGCCAAGTCCTATTTAACTATGTAACTATGCATGAATAACTCAACTATGTATTAAAGATATTCCTTTATAACCAAATTTTGTCATCCTGCGTGTCAAAATTGATTTATATTTAGGTACATTGGGTATTTATATGGCCCTATTCATTCTCGCATGGGCAAGATCTGGCAGATGCTCCTCGATGAAATTACTATCAGATCCTTTTTTTCCGAACCCGATATTTTATAAGCTTTTTATGACTCGCTTCCTCAACATTTATAATGAGATTTTCAAGTACTTGCTCGCAATGACATCTTATAATATAAAAATGAATCGCAATATGTGTTGGTAAGCGCATAACTCGGTAACGGCTGAACCGATTTCGTTAATTATTATTTTTTATATTCCTTGAAGTACGAGGATGGTTTTTATGGAGAGAAAACGTAAACATGTACCACGGAAGAATCCGGAGCGGTCCCCTGGTTTGATATAAATTTGAAATATTTGTGACCATGTTGTTATGTATTAGAACTAGTCTGTTAGTAAACAACTAATTCGTATTGGGGCTAATTGCTTTTTTATTAAACAAGTAATAAAAATGATGGATTGAACACATAGAGTGCACTTTGAAATGATTAATTTATTTCTTTTCAGGTAAACACTTTTATAACTTTTAGGTTCATACACGATTTATAAAAAACCTGACCGTTTGCATTATGATTTAACTTTTATACAAAATGACTGTTTTATTATCTATTTGTAGAGTTTAATCATGTTGCATGCTCTATCGTAAAATTAATGTACTTTAATTTTTAATTAGTATATTTTTGTGCGATTATTAAATTCTTGGTACTTTCCATATTCTTCTTGACTTCTTGTTGGGAAATCGGTTGAAAATCAAAACATTTTCAGTTCAAATCAATGACTGTGTGATAAAATTAGGTGTCATAAATTTTCGCAGAATAATTGTTGTTATCGTAATTTTCCCTTCATTGTTCTCAACTTGGTATCTTGTTCAATGTTTTGTTCGTATTATTACTGTTATTTTGTTTTAAATACAGATTTGTGAACACGCTAGCTGCGTATAAAACATGATTCTTATAGATTGGAATCGCGAGTACCTACAACAGTAAATACATAATGTATTCAACAGTCTACTATAGATATTATTATATTATGTGGTGTTATTAAAAAACTATTAGGTTGTATCCATTCTAATATTATAAATGCGAAAGTAACTCTGTCTGTCTGTCTGTTACTCAATCACGCCTTAACTACTGAACCAATTTGCATGAAATTTGGTATAGAGATATTTTGATACCCGAGAAAGGACATAGGATAGGTTTTATCCCGGAAATCCTACGGGAACGGGTTTTTCTTTAAAAACGCGGGCGAAGCCGCGGGCGGAAAGCTAGTAGTATATATTTTATTATCTGTTACTATTAGGTCTCGTGTTTTTATTCGTTATACTGAATTTATTGATGTGTTTCTTATTTGAAGGTAAAAATTAAATTCATCTTTCAACTTTCAACATTGTGGTAATAAATCTTGGTTATTTTGTTATAATAATGATGATAATAGTGTTTGGATGTTTGCCTATAAATCAAATTATATAAAAACTACGAATGAACTATGCAGGTATAACCTTAATGTAGGTAATGTTACTCAACATTATGAAACTGTCTAAATTTGAATATTATTGGATACTCGTGGCCACTTTTCGTGTCGTAAAAGAGCTGTGGAAATTGTATTAAATTTCACGCAATAGTTTTCGTGGTATTCGTCTGTTTTTTGTAGGTAGGTACTTTCTGAATTAGTATACAGACAGACAAAAAAAAAGTCGAAAAATATCGTTTTGGCTTCCGATGTTCTAAGAAATTCATAAGTTTATATTCAAAATTTATTTACAGACAAACTTGCAACTTTGTGTTTATATTTTTTTAGTATTGATGATCTTAATCTCTAAAATTTATTAACATAACATTTTGAAATCTATGCAAATACTTCAATATTAAGAGTTTACATAAACATGAAATGCGAGATTTAATACAACTTTATGTAGGTATGTGAGTAAATTGAATTGCACGAGCACCCACTTATCCTATGAAATCCTAAAATCGAGATATACAATTTCTAACATAAAATAACCTCAAAGCAAAGAGGAATATTTCTAAATATTATGTATAAATGTAGTTATTTGAGGTGGCTTTTCAATGGTATTTGGTACAGGTACAATATTTTTTTTATTTAAAAAAAGCGAAGGAAAAAGGAAAAAACCATTTCAAAAATTAATCTGTGAGAGGTTGGGTTATTAAGTACCTACACAAAACTTTTTCTTAAATTACTAGAAAATATAGCTTCAGTAAAGCAAACAAACTCTACAGCTTTAACATCAGTAGGTATAGATATTTGACAAAATATTTAACAAATTGTAATATTTAATTGTTTAGAATTAGTGTCTCTTCTTTTTAGAGATTCGTCGAGAATTATTACAGAGACAATTTAAAAACAGTTATAAAAGAGGTTTATCCTCTATTATCTTAATAAAATTATGGGTAAAGACACAACATAGACTTTGTAACTAATTTAGAAAATCTACAGACTTCTATCAATAAATTATAAGGTTTTGTGGTTTATACTTATAACAGCATTTAATTTACTGAATTATTTCCATTGTTTTACAAATTTTTGTTATTATGTTGGTTGGATGATATAAGAAATAATAAATGTAACTTTGCTAAATGCTCTGAATTCCAAAAACTTAACTTATTTTAAACGGAATATTGAAATGTATTTTAATTGAGCAAAGATTCTATTATTTTACATAGGTATTTAGAATTATCTGATGATGAAAACATTTTATTAGATTTTGCTTTATATAAATAATGTAAACGTAATAAACTCTATAAAAGTATTTTTATTTTACTTGATTGATCGTTAAGCAGATAATTTTGTCACCAATAAAATTGTCTAAAAACATATTGGGTCGACGGTATGAAAGTATAAAACGTTGCTTTGTATGAAGAAGAATAAACTTTTTTAATTTCAGCTTTTAAAATATTTCTGATAAATTTTGACACAAGCTTTTCCGCTTGGAAAAATATAATTACAAACTAACTTTTTCGATATTTAATTAGATTGTATTTATCACGTACTATACCAATAAATGTTTTTTTACAGAAAAGAGCTCGAAAGCAAGTTATGTTTCTAAGTCCCACTATAACGTAATATAAAAGTAGGTATTTAAAACTTTTAAACTGTTTTTTTTTTACTAAGAAAAAAGTATGATGTTAAAGTTGACTTTGGACTATAAGCACAAAATCACTCGCCTAATGAGAATCAATCGCTTAAAAATAATAAAGAAACCTATAATCAGAACCAGCAAGGCCATAATAGGATATACGTCATGACTCACAAACATAAACCACCTAATATTATATGTAATTTATGTACAATCATTCAAACGCATAAAAGATTTCGCGAAAACATATTAATTTATGTTCAAGGAATTCTACACATTTACAATTCAAAGTCAAACATAATAAAAAACCAATTAGATGGCTGATAGGAAGAAAAAAGCTTCACCTTTTAACAACCTACTTAGTTCAACGATCTTGGAGGCATTTAGTTTCAAATTTAGCACCACAATTTGGCAACAAAAAGTCTTCGATGAGTAACGGTACACATAGGTTTTTAGTTAGAGATAGCGGATATTAATTTAATCGAATTGCCAATTCAGTCATATGTAAATTTTTTTTATAATCTGTAAATCAAATTTGGTTTTTTATACCATCCTTCTCCTTAATCTTTTCTTAATAGACTCGCTTTTATTCCTTGAATGCAAAAACATTTTCTTAATTTGTAATTTTAAGCTTCTTTTACTTTTATGGAGGTAGGCAATTATTTACTAAGTTTTTACAATGTTTATTAGTACCTAATTTTATTTGCAAAAAAGATTCATCATTAATTTTCGTAGCTACTTTAAATAATTTAGAACCGTAAACCCGCAGAAAGTATACCTACATGAGTGATTTTTCTTATTAATTATACATTGTGACAGAATCTTTAGAGAATATCAATAAACAAATTTAAAAATATGAGGTCTTGTATTATGCTAATACAAAACTACAGCGCAATTTTCAAGCAAACACAGTTTCTTTTTAATTACGATAACGCAAGTTTACGAGTAGACGAGTACAGTCTGACTATTTCAACCAGCTCAAAAATCCAAATTGAAAAAGTTCATAACCTCCAGCTCGTCCACAAACGTCAGAAACATGTAAATATTTAGCGCCAGAGGCTGTATGTATCCTTAAATTGCGTTCACTCGTTTCATTCGGGTGACGTGTTCTTATTAATCTGTGACAAAAAGCTGACGAGGCGCAGAAAAAGAGCATTTCGATCGTCATTCGAGCGCTTAGCCAACATTGGATATTGTCATTAATCATTTACTAAATAGAATTCGCTGACACGCTCAGATTATGGGCCTATTGTTGAATTGAAAGAGGCCGTAGATTATCATTTAGTTGACGCACTGAATTACTATTTAAATGTTATATTTTCATTTAGATCAGCGTGTGTCGAGTGATTCTACGAATAGTTGTAAAGTTCCTGTTCTGACCTTTGAATATTGTTATTATTGCTTATTCTATATTACAGCACAGAGTAATTCGTAATTTTTCTTCAGGAAAACTCCTGTCATGTTATTACTAAGAGTTAAACTATAGATTTTACACCTTTGTGTATATATTTATAACGTGTTATATCCAGAATGTTTTCTTAGCCTAACTATAATAACGGGGTAGCTGTACAGACAACAGGAAATTGTTGTCGCTTTTACAATCAAGCGTTATTTGTGGTCTAAATATTTACGAGATATTCACCTTAAATACACACAAGAAATAACACTCAGTTTTGCATGACATTGATAAAACACAATATTTAAACGACCATGAGGTCGTAGCTCTAAAATATTTTCTGCGTAATGCCACTTCAAGAATCATTGAATCAATCAAAATTCTATAAAGATCAACTTAATCCTTTTCAACGGTGACATGATGAGCAATGCAAACATTAGAGATAAAAAATCATGAGTTATGAGTTATACCGTGGGTCTGCCACTCCCAAATGTAATAACAAAATGTCGAAAAATCCGAGATGATGTCATCTATAATTGAGGTAGGATTAGCAAAATTGATATTATAACAACCGTTAAATGATTGTATTAATAAATCTCAGAACTACTAGTTTTAAATTGAAATTTTATATTATCATAAATTCACTTTTGTAGGTATTTTACGCATAAATTATAAGATACTAGCTATCTGCCCGTGGCCTCGCCCGCTTTGTCTAAAACCTAATAAATTATATACTAAAACCGTCCCCTTGATTCAACTCTATCTTTTAAAAAAAACCGCATCAAAATCCGTTGCGTAGTTTTAAAGATTTAAGCATACATTGGGACATAGGGACAGAAAAGGCGACTTAATTTATACTATGTAAGTAGGTAGTGATGATATTGTGTGGATAATTTACCACCTGAACACCATTTTCTTTTCAACTTTTCGGAAGGAAGATCTAAAAATATAACCGGCAAATAACGGATAACAAATCTCACTCCGAATTTGAGTCTAGTTTGAAATTGTTGGCTTAAAACTTATTGCTTTGAGTATCCACAAAAACTTTTCCATTTTTATCGACTATAAATAGAACTTTTATTCGCCACCTGCCTTGTCAATTTTAGTACAAAGTTCATAACTTAAATGTAATATTTTTTCACATTGTTTGAATTCGATGAAATAAAAATAAATAGCTCTATCATCAATCAATAAATCAATAAACATCTCTTTTATTCACAATACTGTGACACACTGATTATAAGCTTTAATAATTTATCAAATAGGTATTTTAAATAACAAATCAGACAATAATTATAAAGATCCTTCATAGCTGTTCATAAGCCAAAGGCTGGTGATAAATACATCCTACTGTTCATAATACACTCAAACATATCTCAATCTTACAAGGAAACTATTTATATACCGTGCGAACCCTCAATAAATATTGCCGTGTCAGCTAAGCAACCTCTCTACCGTCCATTAGTCGTATACGTAACATCACTCTATCTAAGAACATAAGTCTTGAAACTAGTACGCGACTGTACCTGAACCACCCTGAACTGTGACGGTTTAAATTTGTGACGTTGGTACATTGTTATGTATGATTACTTGTATAGTATTTTTATGTATGGTATAATGAAACATCCATAAATGCGAAAGTATCTCAGTCTTTATATTATTTGTATTTCTAGGTCGTCTGTCACGGAAATAATGTAGATGAAATTTGGTACTTAGAGAGTTTGACGTCTGATAAAGTTCATAGGATAGATTAATAATAATAATTAAGCCTTTTATTTCCCCTCATATTACAGTATTATGATTACATATTTAACAGGATATATTTATTACATACGGGAAATATATAACCTATCCTATCTTATAATATAAAAATGAATCGCAAAATGTGTTGGTAAGCGCATAACTCGAGAACGGCTGAACCGATTTCGATAATTCTTTTTTTATTATATTCCTTGAAGTACGAGGATGGTTCTTATGGAGAGAAAACGTAAACATGTACCACGGGCGAAGCCGGGGCGGACCGCTAGTTATATATATATAATAGGATAGATTATATACGGGAAATCCAAAGGGAATGAGAACTATATTATATACTTTGCTCACACGGGCGAAGTGCGAACCCTCGTGCAGAAAAATCTTCATAAAAAGTATGTAACGATATCTCTTTTCAATGATAGCAATTAGCACCCACGTAAGTGCTTGTTATTTTTTTATAAAATGAACACTATTTGAGTCGAACGTAATGAGAAAACACGCAAGAGTAGATAGTATTTGTTAAGACATTTTAGGTCTGCAGTATTAAGTTTGACAAAAAATCGATAATAGTTTCATCTTCAAAATGTTACTAATGTCGAAAACGAAGTTCAGTTTCGAACTTACATCAAATAAAGTCATTTCTAAGAAAAAGAGTCCTCAAGAACTGGATTAAGTCGAATAAAGAAAATCATTACTTTAGTAAAATTAACATGAAATTTCTACGAAAATGCCTTTGTACACTTTTATAATGGTACATCAGATGACATCAGATACATTTTTACAAACATGTCACATTCTTCATAACAAATGGTGTCTCGAACGAAAGGTCACACGAGAAAATAGTTTATTAACATCGTAAAACATTCTTTATTTCATACAAGCATGATTGTAATGGTATAAAAGAGCATTGTAATGGACCCACAAATCATAGGTACCTTCGTCCCAAGGCCGGCTTCGTCAATAAATCATTCCACCGGGGAATACCAATACTGTTTGCTTCAATAAAGCATTTGCACGAAAATTTTGGCGTCGAATTTTGTTTTACAAATTTTTGTAGGTTAAGAGTTTTGTCAATTACTTATGTAAAAAGTGCAAATCGCGGGACTAAACAAACTGTATTAACGAGCCACGTCGCCTTCGGCACACAAATTGCGCCCTTTTCAAGTGTTTTTGAGAATTTCAACTTGTATAAACCGAGTTGAGAAACTTTCGTTTTGAAATCGTTTTATAAACTTTTGAGAAGGTCAGCGTGTCCAATTCAGTTGCCATGGCTATGTTTGATATTCGTTTGTTTTTATATTTCCTTAACTTTGCTTATAAGAGTTTCGAGATAATTGAATCGGTAAATCAGAATTACTTTTGGTCCATTATCCAGGTTCATGAATTTCTGTAAATAGAATTATTTTGACACGAAATACTTTCTTTTTGGGTTATATAAATTCAATGTTTTAAATGTGTATAGGTAAGTTTATAGTTACAAAAGTATACTATTACTAATAATTTCAACATAAGCTTATAGATACATACAAATTCATAACAGTTTTCAAAGAAAAGTTATATTAATGTCACTAATACAGGTAATGGAAGAAATATTACATGCGTATATTCAGGTATTTCTAAATAAACAATATAGTGAAGCCTTGATGGAACTTGGAAAAGAAACGCAAAGTTTTCCTTTTAAATTCTTCGCATCAAAAGTTTTCGATGTAATTAAATAGAGTTCCTAATATTATAAGTGTTGTTATTAGATTTATGTTTGAAGAAATTATATTGTTTCTTTTTTACTGACAGTAATATTAAATTAATTTATGATATAGGTACTAGCTTTCCGCCCGCGGCTTCGCCCGCGTTTTCAAAGAAAATCCCGCATAGTTCCCGTTCCCGTGGGATTTCCGGGATAAAACCTATCCTATGTTAACACATATGACTTGGATTAACATCCAAGTTACCCTCTGTGTCTATGTGTGCTAATTTCATTGTAATCGGTTCAGTAGTATTTGCGTGAAAGAGTAACAAACACACACATACACATCCTCACAAACTTTCGCATTTATAATATTAGTAGGATAGGATTTATACTTCATAATATGTATTTTATGTGATGCTAACAGCTAGTCCATAAATTTAGCTCAACAATATGAGTAACAATGACACGTTCGAAATTATGGTTCTGAATAATTATGCTGAATGTTATCCGACAAATATATGTAGCTCAGTGGCTGTGTTATTTGCATAACCACAATATCTTTTTAAATCAGTCGTATTATCCATATACATACAGGTTGCAAGTGCATATTTAAAAACATCTCTAAATATAGAATAGAATAGAATTCATTTATACGTGGTAAAAAACACAAAAATATAAATGAATGTTTATCTGTATGTCCTTTTAAATAATTGTTAACTACGCATTTGATCTTGTGATGATCCTCACTAAAGTGTTGTGTATGAGCCCACGAATGGTTCTGAGTTGGTTCGGCCAATATTCGACATTGTACCGCAGTCCATAGGCGAAGTCGAGGTGCACAGCTTGTCATCTATAGGTAATACATAAAATACTTTATACTATAATAGGTGTAAAGAACTGATGATTCAATATGAAACGCAGATCGATTTTAGTACATTAAATATTAATACTGTTTGAAATCGAACAATTACACGGCAAATGTGAAGTGACGCTGCGCCAATCGGTTCTTATCTTTTTCAGGGCGCTTCTGAAAGTTGTATTATATTGTATAATATACCAGCTGTGCTCCGCGGTTTCACCCGCATTGCTCCGCTCTTGTTGGTCTTAGCGTGATGATATTATAGCCTATAGCCTTCCTCGATAAATGGGTTATCTAACACCGAAAGAATTTTTCAAATCGGAACAGTAGTTTCTGAGATTATCGCGTTCAAACATACAAACAAACTCTTCAGCTTTATAATATTAATATACTAGATTAGTTTAAACGAATTTATCAAAAATCTTAAATAATAGCTTCAGAACTATCAAAAATAATGTATTGGTATAATTTATAATCAATCAATAGTAATTACAATTTTTTCCAATCCGAAATAGCTGGTGGCTTTTTACTACATTACGGACAATTAAGTTCTATCGAATATCGATCTTCAGCATTAGTTATTCTTTACTTACATTCCGTTATATTTTACGTAATCAATATACAATATTCATACAATCACTTTTTATTTACTGTCACTTATTTTCGACCTTTTTAGAATTGATCAAATTAAAATGGAGTAGTAATACACTAAGCCTATATCTTAACTTTTCAGCGCTGAGTGTAATTGCTTACGCAAATTTCGAACAGAGCCAAATAATTGTTTGTTATATTGTGCTGAATCAAAAGCGCTAAAGTCTAGCTGAATTAATGTTTAAATTTTAGCTTACTTACAGCAATTCTCGAGTCAATTAGCGCCTTGGTAAGCTTTCTAAAGGGGACGGGACTGTAATAACTACAGAACTATTGCTTTAATATCACACGCAAGCAAAATTATGCTTCATATCTTAAACAACCGTCTAAAATCATTTCTTGATCGACAAATACCACAAGAGCAGTCGGGTTTTGTAAAAGGCAAAGGTACGCGGGAACAAATTGTCAATATTCGACAAATAATAGAAAAAACTTATGAGTATAATACCCCTGTAGTACTATGCTTCGTTGACTATCATAAGGCGTTTGATTGTGTTAAGTGGGCGAAATTGTGGGAGGTTCTATTCGAAATTGGGGTTCCCCATCACTTGGTGCTCTTAATAAAAAAGTTATATGAATCCAGCTATGGCACCGTAAAGCTAGACAATACTGAATCAAATAGCTTCAAATTTTCTAAGGGCGTGCGTCAGGGATGTGTCATTTCACCAATTCTCTTTATCATATATGGAGAACTCATAATGCGTAAGACTCTAGAAGGCTGGCACGGGGGGATAAAACTCGGCGGTAATAAAATCTCTAACCTACGATATGCAGATGATACCACGCTTTTTGCATCTTCTGAAACCGAAATGGTCGACCTACTAGCCCGTCTAGAATCAGTCAGTAGAGATTATGGCTTGACCGTTAATAAAAGCAAAACCAAAATCATGATTGTGGACCGCCAAGACTGTCTTAACTCAAGGGAATTACTCAAAAACTATGAAATAGTAGAACAATTTCGATATCTTGGTTCCCTCATAAACAACACCAACAACTGTGAAGCTGAAATAAGACAACGTATTGGCATGGCAAAATCATCTATGACGCAGCTGACGAAGCTCTGGAAAGATAGGAATATAAGCAATCGGACGAAGACAAGAATCGTGCGGTCGTTGGTGTTCTCCATTTTTATATATGGAGCAGAATCCTGGACGCTGAAGGCGACGGACAGGAAGAGAATTGATGCCTTTGAGATGTGGTGTTGGCGTAAAATGTTGCGGATTCCGTGGACTGCTCGCAGAACCAACGTTTCAATACTGAAAGAATTACACCTAACAAATCAGCCACGTTTATCGACCATATGCCGTCAGCGAATGCTTCATTACTTTGGGCATATTTCACGCCGGAATCCCGACAATCTAGAAAAATTAATAATCACTGGTAAAGTTGAAGGCAAGAGGCTACGAGGAAGGAGTCCCAAGCGTTGGTCTGATCAGATTACCGAACACATGGACCTACCGATGAATACGGCGCTACATCTTGCCACGGACCGGACTCGATGGCGACAACTAATTAACGACCCTGGTGGTGGGAGTCACGATCCTCAGTAATGAGGGAACGACTAAAGAGAGAAAGCTTTCTAAAACGTTGTTTAAAATCGCTTATTTATTTCATTCTTAGTTTAAATTTCATGAAAATGAAAGAGGAAACATCTTAAATTATCTTTTTTTAAATACTCACTGTGCCTCGCGGTTTTAGCCGCATTGGTCTGGTCATTACTGGGCTTAGATGAGCGTTTTCAATCAAAAAACTCTTCAGCTATATAATTTTATTCAACTAAAATTAAAATATTGTAGTAAGTAAAAGCCTTAAGGGTGCTTTTCCACCAATAATGTGCGAGGATGTGTAGCGAGGAATGTGTTTGTAAATAACCAATAGTATCGCTTCAAACTTCAAACTAAATGAAGCGATAGGATTAATTACATATCGCTTCATTTAGTTTGAACATTATTGGTGGAAAAAGACCCTAATGGTCATGTAATGATACATATTATTAGTTAACATGTCTAATGAAAGCATCTTGACAGCGCAGACGGGCTTTTGTGTCAACTGCATTCTTTCAAGTTGCAACTATTATGTCTCACTCAGAAAATATACAATGGAAAGAGCTCCTTAAGTAGGACGTCATTCACTGCTAGTTGTAAAGGAAAAGTATGACTGGGGCTTAATTATCATAAAGCCTGACGACTATCGAAAATTTTACCAAAATTATATCTTTATTGTAATAAAAAGAAATGTTTTAATATAATTACATCTTTGTAATCTATTAGGAAAAGTTTAAGAATTGCCAAGCACACTGAACACTTTAGATCATAAAATATAATTCTAAAATGAATGAATGAACAAAAATATGCAAAAAATTGTAATAAAAATATTCAATGCCGACTCTAAAAGAAACCTGCATACTTATTTTAATTTAACTATCGACCCACCCTTTGCTTCCTTATAATAGAAGAGAGAATAAGTTGTTAAACTTGACAATGACTAGTAAAAGTACACAACCCTTTTGTATGGCATACGTACATCAAAAGTTCAAACTTAAACTGCAGATGTAACCGTCAAATCTACATTTTATGTGTAATAAAATATAAATTCAAAAAGATTCTCAAGTTTATAAAGTGAAGCTTCTTTAGGCCCTTTAAGAGTAAAATTTCAAGGTGGCGTCATATGGCAATACTGTCACGTCATGTAGTAAGGACTTTGGGCATCTTTGAATCTTGCCAAAGAAGTTTCACTTCTGACACACGTGCTCGGCACACACGCTCCTTTTTTATTCAGACACTAAAATACAAATAAAAAGGGTTACTACACGTTTTAATATTGAAATGTGTTCAATTTTATCGACTTAAGACACAGCATCGTTACAGAAATTCATAACAAAGAGGCACATTAATATTTTTGCCTTTTAATGTCAAGCCTTACAACTTACTATCTTCAGACAAATTTCTTGACCCATATCCATTATTAATATCACGCCTAGATATGCGATATTAATATTCAATAAAGGCAATATCTTGACAACGTATAAACACTTTATTGCGGGAATATCTTGTAGTTTACATCTCTTACCGGTTTTAACACAAATTCTGGCTATATCAAAACGGCCTTTGCATATTCATTCGTATACACTTACCAGACCTCTTGCGATTTTCCTTATTGATGCTTTATGCGTTATCAAATGTCATTGTATAACTATACAGATTCTTATGAATAATACATAACTATAACGATATCCTATATATATTTTAGATATAAGATTCAGCCTCCTATAGTCATCTATTCTGTTTTATATTACATGCAAGTTGATTTAAAATTAAACTTAAAGTAGCTCCAAAACCAAAATAATATGCACACCTTGTTATAAAATGACATTTCTGACACCTTACGTGTGGCCACAGTGAACGTATTTTACATTTACTATTTAGTTTTAACCAGTCCATTCACACCTCCATAATAATTCTAAAATAGCATACCATTTTCTAGATAAAAAGCTATCCCCATGGTCCATTACATTTATCAAGTCTTACATGACAGCAAACACGTCGCCAAGCATACCAAAAATGTTTGTAATATCTAAAATATTTTCCCGTTCATAAAATATCCTAGGCTATCATTAAAATTACATAGCACGTAGCAGTGTATCTCGAGTATAATTTCCTGCTGTATCTAGGAAATATATAATGGACTCATGTGACGAAACAGCTCTACAGGGGACGTCTACATTTACGTACATTATTTTACAACTCCGAATCCTCTTAAATTGAAAATGGATAGCGTTATTCAAATATTATATGAAAATAATAATGATAGCTGTCTTACTATGCAACTTCTTTTTGGTCCCCGACTTATACTTGTATCTTTTCTTTAACGATTTCTATTCATCTTCTAGAATATTATCTTGGTCTCTTCTTAAATATGAATATTGTCGATGAAACAGCGTTTGTATTTTTAGATGTAAATTATGTAGGTATCTCTCTTTGTAAAGTTTGCAATGCAAATTTTAAAATCGAGAGAAATAGTTTTTCCAAAATTTAATGCAGAGAATAAAGTTGATTTTGGAAATATTTTTTTTTCTTAATTTTTGTATTGTACATTATATCTTTAGTGTTATTTTATTGAGTTCGTTAAAAACATCAAATAAAACAGTTATGAAACAGCGCAAATATCACGTGTGCCTTCAGAGTACGCTTGTTTTTGCTGTGTCTTAAATACATTAAGCTTTACAAAGTATACATAAGTTCAAATATATAAACACAGGTTAAACGCAGCGCCATATCGATTTCTCCGTAGCTCACGAGAGGCCCATTAGAATAGCAAATTACCATATCAGGTTGCAAGCTTTTCTGTTTCTCTGACTGACTGGACTGCACCAAATAGCACGCCATTTTTGTTGATGCATTTCTCAAGTTATACATACTAAAGGTACTTTTTTAATTCAGGATCATTATGTATGTGCTCTTGTACGCAATTTCGTTGAATTAATTTTATCCTGGATTTTGGTTTTACTTTGTGTATCGGGTGTTGGAATGTAGTGTCATTTTAAATTCCGACAAACAAATATTAAAATTTTAACAGGATGTAAGAATCAAGTTATTAAATGGATGTGCATTTTTAAATTAAGTGTGCTCTTGTACGCAATATCTTTGGATTAATTTATCCTGGATTTTGGTTTAACTTTGTGTATCGGGTTTTGGTATGTAGGTAGTGTCTTAGAGCGCGGAACGAGCGACAAAGAAGCACAATCGGACGTTGTCACGTTCAACTATCGTCAGTAAACCGACTTTACAGACAACCAATTTTTTTTATTTTAATAAGTTGTAAGAACCAAGTCATTAAATTAATGTGCATTTTAAATCATTTATCATAAAACCTATTTTTATGTTAATATCTGATCTAATTTCATATAGTGCTTAATATATTTTCTGATTAACCTAAATAAAACAAATTGAATTAATTATACGAAAATCGACAACCAACACAATTATGTTGTTAAGCTATCCAAAGTACAATGTAATAGCACGAACATTTGTAACATTAGGAATTCCACCGAGTACCGGCATTTATTGCCTATACATAAAATTAGTATAGCGTGTACTTTTACAAGCTTAAGCATCAAGAATACTTTGAAGATAAGTACTTAAATAACACTAAAAGTCGCGTCTTTCATCTTACCGCTGTAATTATTACTTCGCGGATCAATAAAAACAAAATAAACGATAATTGTCTAGAATTCTAGATACATACTATGTAACTGTTGGCCACTTTTTGCATTACATAGTCTAAACTATCGAACAAGTTGACTGACGACTGTTAAAATATGTATTTGCGGGAACTTCGAGCGAACTTTGCGATAGTTTATCTTCACAAGCTAGTGATCTCTGCGCAGATAGTGTTCGAAATTTACATTACGTTCAAACACGTTGGCAAAATCTATGATGATATTTTTGGTTTTCAATGAAATATACGTCACATATGATTAGTATATGTATAACCATCAAACTATAATTAAATTAAAAACTAAAACTGCCTTCAAATAAAAAAGTTAAATTACTTTCAAATAAAAAATGAATCATAAAAAGCGGTTCATCCAGTTGGAAGTTCTGAGATAACAAACCTAAAAAAAATAATACAGTAAACAATTAGTTTTTGTAATGAATTGAAAACCTCGTGTTTTTAACTCTGCTGAAAATCGTATTATTGGCTTTATTTATAAACTTACAGCTGCGTATTAAAGTACATAAAATCATAACCATTTTATGTATTTTAATTAAATTTTATTTGCTCAACTCGTAAGGCCAGTAATAAAATGTACGATGGGTCGCAATTTGAAATAACCTCGGTTGGACTAATCATTGTGTGTAAAGCAAGAGTATTAAATAAATAATAGGATTACCGGAAAATCAAATTAACTCACGATCAAATTTTGTGATCCCGCTTTGTAAAATAATTGCACAAAAGATAAGCAAAGTATACTAGCTGTGCCCCGCGGTTTTACCCGCATTGCTCCGATTCTGTTGTTCTTAGCGTGATTATATATAGCCTGTAGCCTTCCTCCATAAATGGGCTATCTAACTCTGAAAGAATTTTTCAAATCGGACCAGTAGTTTCTGAGATTAGCACGTTCAAACAAACAAACAAACTCTTCAGCTTTATAATATTAAGTATAGATTTGTTTAGCATCAGGTAGCGTGATTCATTGTTTACCTTCCTCTCACGAAAATATGAATTTTGTATTTGAAAGC
>CAJQZM010036456.1:0-37090 GCA_907164665.1 Colias nastes
TTTTTTTGCTCGACTTGGCGGGGGCACTGCCGTGCCCCCAGATATTAATCTCTTTTAGCACAAAACACATAATTTGACTAAATTATGCATGAAAAAAATGCATTTAACCACTCTATATACATATCATCTTCGGACGCTCCGGGAATATGACAGTTGCCGAACAGTGACGAAGATTTCTATGCGCATTATTACTTTTGGAGTACTGTATGTGCTTTTCAGCGATTCTAAAAGGTTTTAAAACTCTCATTTTTTAAGAAAATTCGATTAAAAATTTATTTAAATGAAATCGAATGAAAGGACCATAAAAAAGAAATAACGGCTACGGGCTAATAGAAAAATGTCATGAACTATAAATCTGACGAATAAGAAATTATAAAGACAGTTATTCACATATATTAAAAGGCTTTGAAAAGGTTTTTACAATAGCGCTTGCAAGATTATAATATTTAAATGGAACATTAAACCTAAGGTCCTATATTATAAATACTTTTATAAATACTAATTCTAAAATAAATCCGAATTAAATTAAGACCACAGTAAATCTAATTTTATCTTTATACCCTTTTCAGGATAAAGGATTCGTAGAGCCACTCGTAGCCCTATTCGTAGCAGATGAATACTGCTTGTTCTACGCCGTAGTATAAAGCAGTCTACGTTTGTAGATTCAAGTCTTTGTAATTGAAACAAACCTTGGCCTTTCGCCAAATAATTTCGAATATAAAGATTTAAGATATTTTAAGTAGAGTTTTTAATTAAAGCCTATGTGCAATTTACAATAAGAACAGTAAAAAATACCATCGTAATACATTGATTATTATTAACAGTATCTCTTAAACAGAGAAGACGTAGTAAATTAATTTCTACGTCTTCTCTATTTAAGATAATATCGCGAAAAAAGTCATGGTAATAAATATGTGCCGCATGTACAACTGTTAACAGCGTTAGCTACTATATTAAGTATTCTGTGACTGTATTAAAGTTTCAATTAATACATAAATAAATAATTTCATATGCTTTTAATAATCAAATACTATGCAAAGTTTAATATACCTGTGTTCTTGAATATGAATTTTATTTTTACATACCAAAATCTGAACTCTATATTTTTACTACTCAATCTACATTCCCAAAATATGACGAGCTATTCTCGAACAGGAAAAAAATATTTCCAATCAAGGCTATAAAAAGTGCTACCAGAAAAAAGTTATCGAAAATTTTTAAGTTACGTCAAAGTTTTCAATTTATATCTCCAATCAGGCGTTAAGTTGCAAAGTTTTCGTCCATTTATAAAGCCTTTTAGAACTTTGTTAAACCTTTAAAAATAAGCCCTAAGTAGGCTAGTTAATATGAATCAAGCACCTTTGTGAAAGGACAAAACTTGACAAAACTTTTTGCCGATTTCGTTTTAGATTGGACCCTTAAATATATTTTTATCAACGAAAATTTGCAGGACCAAGATTAAGTTAAATAGGGCTTTTGGAGTACCTACATATAATTATTATATACACTTTAACATATAATTATTTTTTTATATTTATTCAGAAAAATAACCTGATTTAAATAACATAAATATAATAACAACAAAACATGTTCTATCACTACGCCATTTTACTTCTACCTAAACAATCATTATTTACATAGAAAAAAATCAATTTAAACAAAATTAACACTTAGTTACATATGTTTCAACGAATCAATAACGGTACAGATGTTCCGATATTAATTAATTTTCATATTTTGCAACACAGAAGCTCTTTTGTGGTTTATTCCTTTTTGTATTATGGAAGTGCTATCTCGTCAATATTGAGTTTTAAATTAAAAAAAGAGAAAATCCATTGTTTTTAGTTCATCAAGCGAAGTATTGAATTCAAAGGATTCATTTGCATACATTTTTTGAATATAAAAAGTATTGTTAGATTTTAAGGTCTGTCGTCGAGTATTTTCCGTAACAAAATAATAGCAACAATATTTCGGTAGGTACATGACCATATTATATACCTAGGTACTTGGATGACCAAATAAATACAATATGCGCTTGTAATTATCGTCCTCAAAATAAAAAATAAAGTTTGTTTGAATGATTATGCTTTTAATTTTTGATATTTTATTAACATTCATTTTTTCACAAAAAAACTTACTTTGAGAAAGTTCATTCTGTTAATGTCGTAAGTATATAGGTTTTTTTCTACATGAAAATGGACAAACGAGCGTGTGGATCGACTAGAGGTAATCGATTCACCAATACAGGCGTCTACAGATGTCTCCAATGTGTCCCTTTTATTTATCTCATGGAACTAATAAGTATGAGTATTATTTCCAATAAATGTTTGTGTTTCTGATTACGTAAAATCTAGTAATAACTACAATCTACCATAATTATTATTCTTATAATAAGAATAAGCACCACCCGTAACAAGGAAAATCCATACTAATATTATAAATGCGAAAGTAACTCTGTCTGTCTGTCTGTCTGTTACTCAATCACGCCTTAACTACTGAACTAATTTTCATGAAATTTTGTATGGAGATATTTTGATACCCGAGAAAGGACATAGGCTACTTTTTATCCCGGGAAAATGACGCAATCCCGGAAATCCCACGGGAACGGGAACTATGCGGGTTTTTCTTTGACTGCGCGGGCGAAGCCGCGGGCGGAAACCTTAGTAGGCTATAATATATCATCACGCTATGACTAACAGGAGCGGAGCCACGCGGGTAAAACCGCGCGGAGCAGCTAGTTTATAATATTTTGAATCAATGAATCAAGTCCAAAAGCCGCCATTTATCCTAAGAAACTTACAGAACATTAAAACGGGACAAACTTCTCGGCAGCAAAATTGTGAGCCGGGATTATATTATAACCCTGTACCTTTTCATAAAACTTACGACACAGAACAACGTAAAGTTTCCTTTCTATAGGTAACTTACATAAGAAACTTATTAATATCACCCTTTGAACATGTTTCTCATGTGTTTCTAATAACTTGAGACGTGTGATCTATTTTTGATGAAAGGCTGTTTATCGAAAAGATGTACGTAGAAAAGATTTTATAGATTTTCAGTTAAATATCGGCGAGCGTGAGCCAAAGAGAAAATCACTAAATAATCATCTGTAGACCTTATATTATACTTTGATAGCCTTATATAGGACTCTTCAGACGAAATGTTAAAAAAATTGTCACAAATCGATAATATAGGTAACTAAGGTTATTCGGCAATAAAAGACTATATTTATCATTATCTCTATTTTAACATAAAAAGTAGATCTTCACTAAAACTAATAAAAATTAGCCTTGATGAATATTTCATATCATATCATACTATTTGTTTAATTATATTTACTCCACAAAACAATAGAGCCTATAGAATATCATAGTAGCCCCATTTCAATTAAAGTTCAATTAGGTATACGTTACAGGCACATACGTTAATATCTTGACAAAGCCTAGCATACCTCATCAAAGTCAATCTCCTTAGAAAATGATAACGGTAAGCTATTTACGCTGCGACTTAACTTGATTGTTATGGGTATTGGTTAATCTTAATCCTTAATGTGATAATAATTATAACAAAATAAGGATTAAAAGACAATAAAATAACATAAGGATAATTATTATTGAATCTTTTGTTTGTTTTATGTAGAAAGAAGAGGTCTCCCGTCTTCAAGGTTCTATTATATTATTTTGTAATCGCATTACATAAAATCTGATTTTTTAAAGACAAATGGTAGCGCATGGTAGATCATAATGAAAGAGATAGATTTTAAACCGAATGTAAAATTTTGTATAAGATGATTCTGGGGGAAATTTCCCTTATTTATTCTTTTAAATACAGACAATTAATAGAAACGTGTAGGCACATTGGCTATTATTGACTGTCTGTATCACTTATCAAGCATCATTTGAAAGAAATTGCTAAATGCTAAGCCACATTATATCATGTTTACCTACTTACAGCCTACATAATTAACCATGCTGGTTATTGCGATCATAATTTGAATTTGCCAGTCAGTTCAATTCACGGCGTAAATTGTCTGGAAATAAGAGGTCATAATGCGGCCCCAGGCCTGTTTTAGTCCCTAATATCAGCATGTTTTAAAGTTATTATATTAATGAATAAACTTTCTACAGAACTTCAGCTCTGAAGTCTGAACCTCTATAAAATACGGTCGATTGAATTTAAGTGATTAATAACAGCAGGATAATTGTTAACACCACTTCACAATATTTTCCTGTAATTAAACATCTTCGACAAGGTCGTTTATTCCGCTCGATGACTTTTGTAGATTCAAGGAAATATGATATTGTTATTACTTTTCTTTTATGAGTTAACTGCAAAATAAAATAATACAATTCTTTATTAATTAAATCAATGTGAATGGAAAACAAATTGAAATTTCTACACTTAGTTTCTACATTTGATTTCACGTCGTTGTTTCAGACATTTGTTTGATTTGGCATCAAATGTAAATTAAATTCATTATTCAGTTCCACGTAAGCATACGTAAGCTACAAATTAATCATAAATTGACAATGATATATTTCGTAGTGGATCGGGTATAATGGAGATTGTCGAATTTTGTAAAGCTATACAGGGTTACTTGTAAAACACCGGCAACCTCGCAGGACAAGATAGCTAACATCATAAGTAACAACATTTGTTCTACGACTTTTGATAATTTGTTAGATTTTATTTTCATACAAAAATAAATATTCATTTAATTTTCCGTTTGAATATTATAAACTCTACGCCTCCCATCAATTACGTAAACAAGAAGCGAACGAGAGGGGGAAGGGGGCGTCGCGTCGTCCATCCGATAATGAATAGAACATAGACTTACAAATGTTAGGAGAGTACAATAAAAGTTTAAAAAATCATTTAAAAATAATTTATTGCGTTATGCCAAAAGTCGTAGAACAAATGTTGTTACTTATGATGTTAGCTATCTTGTCCTGCGAGGTTGCTGGTGTTTTACAAGTAACCCTGTATATGTATTATGTGCAGTGCTTGCCCATTGCAAAAATACAAAATTGAATCTGTTTCTACCCTTTCTATAAATTAATTTTTAACGATTAACGAGTTATTTGGTTTTCTGATAGGTATAACTAAATTATGGTAAGGAAAAGGAATACTAACCTAACCACTAAAATTTGTTTCCTTTAACCCAGTTAGCTCTTCGAAAATTTTAAATATATATAGATACCTAATAGCTACCTAGTACTTGAAAACTTTTAGGAACAATGCTTACGTAGTATTTATTGTACTTGTAGTTTTCACAAAGTAAACTTAAACCGGTAAGTAAACAAGTGTACATAAGCAAGTAAACAATGTAAGTATGTACATAGGTAGCTAATACATGTAGGTTCAATTGTTTGTTCATATAATATGTATCTCTCATTATAGTAGATATATATAGTAGACTAGCTTTCCGCCCGCGGCATCGCCCCCTTTGTCTAAAACTTTATAAATTATTTACTAAAACCGTCCTCTTGAATCACTCTATCTATTAAAAAAAACGCATCAAAATCCGTCGCGTAGTTTTAAATATTTGTTTTATATTATGTAGCTGTAGTGATTAACTTAGTAAGGGATGCATAATATCTATGTAATAAAGTAACCCTTCTGCTATTAAGTTTGCGCATCATTTTATATAAGTATGTATATTTTAATTCCCAAAGCATTTATTGTGTAGTATTAATATTGAAATCCCTTGAGATTTACGATCGTGTGATAGTTACATCACAAAAGAATTATCAAGCATCATGTTTTTTGTTTTTTTTTTAGTTTTCGATATATGTATATGTATATATATTGAAGGCAACTGTACTATAATATATGCACATAATATTATATTGAAGTCAAATAGCTTAATCAGCAATTTAATTAAGAGCCTAGTTAATTAAACGGATAATTAAACTATTTGGCTACGGGATACATATAGAGCAATTGCGTCGTAGAGCCTCATTCGTAGAGTACATTTCCAAAGCTCATGGGCAGTGATGACCTACCATTCTTCTGGCCTTTAGTTGCTATAGATTTTCTCTGGTTGTTTCACTATTTTCGGAAATACAGTTTTAGCTTTTTTGTTACAAACGGTACAATGTGAAAACGTCCTTAAATACCTAAATATTCATAAATTACTGTCTTATATTGTATTGAGTATCATCAACCGTAATTTTATATATTTTTTAAATGGGCTATACTTACAGCACATTCTGGTTCGGTTGTATACGATCCATTACTGAAATATTTCTTCGGGCATTCCGACCACGGCAATTCTGCTTGGAAGCTCTGAGCGAAATAGAACAGGCACCAAGCTATTATAGAATTGTAGTACAAGGCGACATTGAAGGAAACCACTGCAGAACTTATTCCAATCCCACCTAAATATGGAGACACCTGATGCCACACTCCAATTGCACCCTTTCGCAAACGTTGGCCAATAGCCAACTCCAGATAAAATATCGGTATCCCCTCGATAGCTAACATAACAAAGTATGGTATTAAAAATGCCCCTCCTCCGTTCTTCTGAGCTAGATATGGAAATCTCCACACATTACCCAAACCTACAGCATATCCAACTGTAGCTAGAAGAAATGTCAGCTTACTGTCCCAAGATTCTCGTTCCCCCGGATCTCCTTCCGGCTTGAAAACACCCCTTCCTTCAACTGAGCTTTCCTTGCTTGTCGGTGTTTCTGATGTCTGCCTGTTAGGACTGGTGTCTTCGAACGCCTGGTTCGTCGCTCCATACATAGCATGTGCACGCAACGGCTGACCATTCTCTAGATGAACTAAACGCCCCCTTAATTCCTTCATTTCCATTCTTTCTAATGAACGTTGTGCGTAAAGATCACGCGAGCTTTGTCGCCGAATTAATTGAGCCGTGTTCGCCATTGTTAACTATATTTTATTGTTCTAATTAGTGTCTTATTATCTTAGTATCTAAGCTAGTTCATTAGACTCGTCGTCATGGCACATTATGGCTAGTATATAAACGGCCACCGCGTAACACACTGTAATGTGAATGAACTTAGAGGCGGAAGATATTGATCGAAGCATTTCCACACACCGATTACTCAAAAATTGACGATTCACGATTTTCAAAGAAATTTTTGGACAGAGCGATTTTTTGTATTATTTTTTATTTAAAAAGAGATGAATGATATAATATGGCTACCATCAAGGGTGCCGAGATGTAACTGGCGGGAAATCCTCCACAAAGGGGTGAGAATGAAGCAGCGCATGCGTAGAAATAAAGGCTTTTATAAAATGGAAGAGTATGGAAGGTTATTCAATCGGTTCAGTGAAACCATTAGTCTTCGCTGTCGAAGCACTTTATTGTACTTACTTAAATAGATATGGAAGATAACCCATTCAATAAGGAACACATAAAAGATCAGGCATTTCGGTAATATCGGTGTATCGGGATCGTTGGATTAATATTACGTTGTAGGTAAATAATGTAATCTGAGTTTTATGTGCTATAATTATATACTCGTTTCTGACTATTCAAATATTCAAAATATAAAAAAAAATACATTCTAATACATATTATATTGTAATTAGTAAATAGTAATAGGTAGGTACCTACATAAGTGCACTTTCAATATGTCGGCAAAATCTAAATTAAATTTCCATTGAAGTTTTGATGTGGAAACATACCTTGAGTCAAACAGACATAAATTTTTAAATTTATCAATTACTAGATGTGCTCCGCGGTTTCACCCGCATTGCTCCGCTCCTGTTGGTCTTAGCGTGATGATATATTATAGTCATAGCCTTCCTCGATAAATGGGCTATCTAACACCTGTAGTTCCTGAGATTAGCGCGTTCAAACAAACAAACAAGCAAACTCTTCAGCTTTATAATATAAGTATAGACTATAGATCATAATCATAATTCTAATCCAAACTTTCGCCTCTGTGCTATAAAATTATCACTCGACTAGACTCAACCCTCTAAATGTAAAGATACCTACTTCGCTCAGAGTTCATTTACATACCCTAAGTGGAACCTAAATAGCTAGAATTTAAATAGATAAGTATTAAAACTCGTTATGACTTGACTCAGCACTTCAAACCCTTAATTAATTAGTGCAATACTAGATAATTTAATTTATATTATGTATTACTAGCTTTCCGCTCGCGGCTTCGTCCGCTTTGTCTAAAAAATATATAACTAAAGCCTTCCTCTTGAATCACTCGATCTATTAAAAAAAACCCATCATAATCTGTTGCGTAATTTTAAACATTTCTCTTGTTTTATACATAATATGTAGTGATGTACTGTTTGGTCTGGTGAATATTTTATGAGTAAATAATTTTAGTTTAACATAAAATATAGAAAATCATTTTGAATACTCATCTATAGAGGTAGGATAGAGGTAGGTAACCCGTAACAGTAGGCTCTATATTAAATTAATAACGAAATCCAATTATATTCGGAGCCGAAGTAGGAGGAGATATTATTCGTTTTTACCGTGGCAGGAGGACCAAATTCCTACTAAAATGTAACACAACCGCAATAAAAATACATAATATTCATCATTAAATTCAGTACATACAATTTTTTTTTCTGATAATGTTCAACGTATATTAGATAACGATAAGTAATAGGACAGTTGGATAAGAAAAGGATTTACGAAGTAAGAATCCTAATTTTCAATATGAATTAGAAAAAAAAAAGGAACTTTATTTAGAGATATACAGTATGTACATTCTATGACTATATTATGCTATTCTGTGATGCTTTTATTGCCTTTTATTACTAGCAACATTTTTTGTCCGTCAAACCTCCATCACTGTCATTTTGACATGATTTATTTATCCTTACAATCACTGTCATTTTGACATGATTTATTTATCCTTACAAATTGTGTGACGATTGTAGAATTACGCATTTTATATCTTGACATTATTTTTGCTTTAATAATATAAGAAATATATTTTACAGAATATGTCGATTGTGACATCGATACCCTTTTGTGTTTGTATCCGTGTAAGGTAATCGTAACCCTTATCTTCAGAGGACACAAAATGTATTGCTTACAATGGCTAATACCTGTGCTCTTGATTCCGAAGCCCGTAAACCCGGCATTAGTAAATACACACGTAATGTTTATGGTGTTATATCTAATCGGGTTTTTCCTTGAGCGGAAGCCTTGCACTGTATGCAGCGTAATGTTCATGGCCGCAGTAGTTCTTATATGTTACAGCGGCATAGGTAATTGTTTATTTTGGGGCAGTCAGTGTGAAGTGGAAAAATATGACACTTAGCGAATTCCGAAGAATCCTATCAGCGAAGTGCTCAAACTCAAGTGTTCCTGACGCTTTCGGGCAAGACACGCGGCCAAATCCTGCTGACGTCATATTTATCCAATAATATTACCTAGTTACTGTATAATTATGTAAATAAAACGTGTTTTGTTTACATAATGTTTTGTATAATTATTGTTGGAATTCCCTGGGGATATGTGCCGATTTGTACTTATTTAACATTGTTGTGTTGATTATTAAACATTGTGATTATTATTGTACAGTTATTGTTAGCATTTTATAGTGAAATATTAATTGTAAATTAATCAAATGTCTATAGAACTCATTTCCCTATAGAAAATATGTTATAAACATTGACACTTTTAATGTATCATTCATAGAAAATTCAATAATGTTGCATTTTAAAATTAAATTTTTAACAATGTAAATCAATTTCATTTATATTTAATAAATAATTCAATGTAAGTAGCATAAATAAATTTCTTATTGAAAGCTATATAATGCCTTTTTCTCAATCCTTAAGCATTGGTAATTAGTTTTAGTTGAATTTGTACATAAGGTATTTTTATTTAAGATATATTTTTTTTATGATTATAGATCTATTTTTGTCTATTTCCCGATTCAAAGATAATTAAAAGTCCATTAACTGATGCTTAATATCAGATAAAATGCCTATTAACATTTTGGTGTAAACACTCACTGCTATTCAACCAAATATTTATCTATTTTGTTCTAGAAAATATTTTGATGTTATCAGGACTATAAAAAAGATAACATATATCAAAATGGTTTAATTATCATATTTTTTTAAAGTATTTAACATGTTTATTAAACATGCATCATTTTATATGGACATTACTACTGCTGAAGGGGAGAACAATTTTATTTCCAACTAAGAACTAAATTTTTATTTATATTTGTTGCTTATAAAAAAGCACAGAACTGTTATGTGGTGTTACAATTAATATATCCCAGGCTATTGACTATGCTAGGTATAAGTTTCCTTTAAAAAAAGATAATGTTATAGTTTTATGCGATATACAAGAAACTGTGAAGTTTATTTAAAATTTAAATATTGTTTCAGGCATAAATATTTTAAAAATTTGTACACATCAGCTAAAAAACTGGATCAATGCATAGCAGTCCATTTAGGAAGTGTAGTTACTATTATTTTTAAAAAGTTTGCTGCTGCAAAACTGACCACTTAGTAGTGCTTGTAACTTTGGTCTCCGTATGTATGCTGAAATAGTTCAGTAACTTAGAAATCTTAATTCTTATACTTCATAGTAAAATGAATACATATAAGTTCAGTATGTATCCTGTGCAGAACACCAATAATTACAATTTATTTTATTTTATCAACTGTAATATCTAAGTTAATATAACATTACTACACATTTTTTTCAAAAACAAGTTCTGTAATGCAATAAAATCATTAATAATCTTCCCATTAATGCAATTCAATACAGCAGTATCTGGTAAATACAAACTGCACTAATAATATTCATTTCACAAGCGCATGTAACTTATTAGAAATATACTGAAATCACTGGTATACAAATAAATATAACATTGTTTGGAGTCTGGAAGTATGAAAAATTGGAATAAATTAAAATAAAACAAGTAATGGTGTTAACTGTTTATTAAACGAGCTGGATTTAAGATGGTCATCTTTGACGGTTTTGATGTTCACTTACAATTTTGATAACATAGTTGATACATAGAAAGCCTTAACCTAGGAGGTTCTAGCAACCTGAAACAAAGAAACATTGGTTGAAAAACATTACAAAAAAGATTGTCATGCTGTAATAAATAGGTTATCAAGATTGAATATTCTTTCATACAGTGTTGGTAATCAATTTACCTGCTTATCTTAGTCTTCTAGCTTCACGCTCAGACTCGAGAAGGGTTAGGATGTCACCATCACGCACGGGTCCCTTTACGTTCCTGATAATTTGACGGCTGGTCTCTCCGATGAACTCGACCTTAACCTGGGTACATTGTCCCTGGGAGCCAGTACGGCCCAGAACCTTGACGACGCGAGCAAGAACGTTGGGTTTGTCCATTTTGAACAGATATCGAGCGAAACTCACTAAATACACGTGCAACGCAAACGGCGTGTACGAAAAAGAAATCTGTCACAGATTAAATTTTGAAGGATCCGAAAATAGTGTTACCATTACATAAACCGGTATTATTTTATCGGTTTTTAGTTTACAAATAAAATCGAATTTAATATTATTTAAATAAACTCATAAGTGGCTCATAGTAACTGAAGCAAAAAAACATAATAATTTTATTTAATAATTAAATAGAATAAAATTAATCTAATTCGATATTCTGATTAATATTTTTTTATTTTAATACGAACACTCGCCCCTCAGAATGACCTGGGAAAGATTCTAATCGATCTAGTACAGTATTAATAATATTATACTACTGAGACTTTGAGTATAATACTACTCTTTAACCGACTTCAAAAAAAAAGGAGGAGGTTATCAATTCGGCCGGTATATTTTTTTTGGTCCAGTAGTTTCGAAGCTCATTCATTTCATTAGAACATTGATAATTTAGGACGTACAAAAACAAGTAAAAAAATGGCAAATTCTTATTACATATCACTTTTCAAACATTTAATTTTTACACACTGTTGCACGTTTTTTGGGTTTTGTCGCTGTTAGCCCAGGAGGGCTTCTATAGCTTAACCGGACTTGGGTTGCATGTGTAAGTTTAAATACATTAATTGAAAAAACGTTGGATAAAGTAAAACCAGAAGTAAAAATGTAACATTTTTAATATTTAAATAATGTCTTCTCGTAACGCAACATTATTGCAAAGATGTCCACTCATTTTGTTCCATAATTTACTCTCACACTTAAACTAAACACACAGTCTCATCACTTTACATCAAATAAAATAAGAATTAAGACAATTTATTGTACATCTTAGTTAATTTTTATTAGGTGTAAGTATAAAAAGTGAAAAAGAAAGCTATACATATCAACTGCTTCCTAAACTAATTAACATTTTTTTTGCAGTATACAATTATTGAAATCTTATTCTTATTTTAATTGACTGCTCACTGTAAACTCCTGGCTGATTTGATGTTTACTAAAAATTAATTTAAAAAACTAAAATTAGTCATCTCCCGCCGATCTCTTGGCCTTCCTCATGCGTGGCGACTGTTTCGGCGTCTTGGGTGATTTTTCTGTAAAAAAGAAATATATTTTATTACATTTTTAGGTATATTTATCCTTTGGACAAAAAAATTTTCCATCATGTCACAGAAGTCTTATCAACATTAGATTCTAGCAATCACATGATATTTATAAGTTGTATTGTTATTTTTCTATTTCTTTATTATTTATTTTCTATGTTGTGCTTTTCACTTTTCAAAACCATTAAATTATAGATATCACGTCCAGCACACACAATATAGGGAGTAATTTAGATTTAATTAAAGAGTGTCTATGTTTATCTTTGGCACACATTTATGCTTAATTTTTAATAAATCACCAATAAATACTTACTCAGCTGTTTAACGACTTCCTTCGGCAGCCAGTCGTAATCTACATCGTTAGCTGTTCCAGTCTCCAAGGGTTTAGGGGCTGATCTCGGTGAGCGACGACGGGCGAGGGAGGATAGAGCTTGCTGGCCCAACACGAGGATCAGAACACAGGCCGCACCCAAGAATATGTATAGGAAGAATGTCTCTCCGTCTAGACCTTCAGAGATCTCGACTATGTTTACCGTTTGGTTGTAGACTGCTTCCTGTAATAAGAATTGGTACATTATATCTTGTTTATATTAGTAAATGTAAGGTAATTAAATGTTTTTATGTAGTATGATCTCTGTTTATATTTTTGGTATCAATAAATTTATGCAGTCTAACAACGTACTATATTTTTCTTTTAGTTCTTTAACGAGTATTTGTATGTAATTAGAAAGAAAGAAAGAAAGAAAGAAAAAACATTTATTTCAAGGACATAAACAAACAAAGTCTTAAAAACATGATAAACAGAACAGTAAAAAAGTAAAATTATAAAGAGAAAAAAATAAAAAATAAAACGAAATTTGCACGGTAGGATGTCCTCGAAAAAGGGTGACCAACTCAGCTAAATACTGTACGACAGAAATGCACGCACAGCGCTGGTTTTCAGTGGCCCCCAAGTGTTGTCGCAATAATCAGAGTGACCTCCATTACAGTAATAAAATATTAAAATAAAAATAAATATAATACGTCTATGTGCAGAGATAAACAAAAATTAATAGAATAAAAATGATATAAGTAGTAATAAATATATAAAAGAAAGTATAATTAACGTATATTCAATATTTTTTACATTTGATAGATATACATATTATATATTAAATAGAGATAAAGATAATCATCATCAGTAGCCACTAAGGTTGGATCTGTTTCTCTAGTAATATAACTGTGTATTTTTTTTTAAAGTTCTCAACCGCGCGAAGGCTAGGAAGCGGCGGTGGTAAATTGTTCCAACACTTAGTGGCACTGTATTTGAAGCTTCCCCTAAAACTGGCAGAGTGGTGTTTAGGAATCATCAGTTTATTCGCTGCTTGTCTCGTTTTGTACACTGCCTGATGATCTCCCATCCAAACCAACTTTTGAAAGAGGTATAGAGGAGATTCAAACTTAATAATATCGAAAAGGAACGAGGCGAAATGGAGTCGTCGTCGATTTTCCATATTTAACAAACAGGCTTTGTTTAAAAATGGCGTAATGTGCTCCCGTGGAGGAATGTTCCAACAGAACCGGGCACATGCGTTTTGAACGCGCTGTATTGCTCGTTTCGTTCGCTTCAAAATCCGCCTACCATATACCACATCCATGTAATTAAATTTAGATAGGACAAGGCTATCACAAAGCCTTACACGAAGTTCCGTATTAAGATATTTTCTTATTCGGTACAGAATTTTTAAACGATAGAAACAGTTAGCTACTGTAACATTAATATATTTTTCAAATCGTAGATTTTCGTCAAAAATGATCCCCAAGTTTCGGGCTTCCGCAACACGTTTTATGACTTCGTTATTAATAGTTACGGGAATGAGACGATTTTGAATGGAGCTAACTACTTTAGGTGTGCCTAAAACCATGAACTTCGACTTATTAGGATTCAGTACAAGTGAATTTCGGCTTGACCATGCGAATATTGAAGCTAAGTCCAAGTTTAAATTGTTTATTGCGGAACATGTTTCATCTGGGTAAAAGGAGGTAAAAAGCTGAACATCGTCAGCATATATGTGATATTTGCATGATTTTATTTGCTTTACAATATCGGCACTATATAATATGAACAAAAGGGGTCCTAAAATAGAGCCTTGAGGAACCCCTTTTGTTACTGTTTTGCATTCTGACAACCTGATACTACCATCCTCCATTGCAACTGATACTCAATACAATACAATTAGATAATTAAAAATTAAATAATCATTAGTAACAACTGAAATGACCATCATTAATAATGACAATTTGTAATGAATATCTGAATTCTAAGAAAAGTTTTCTAATTAGATATCATAATAATAAATTAAACACCACAATTCACAATAATCAACATTCTAATATGGACAATTGAATTACCTGGTATGAGTTACCGCTAGCATCCTTGTAGTTGATCTGAATGTTTAATCCGAAAGGTCTGCCGGCGAACGCTTCATTAGGAATGAAGGAATACGCAAAGGTGGCTTCTTGCTTCGGTTTCACCTCACGGTTGTAAGGCAGAGCGGTGAAGTTCTGGATGTAGTAAGTGTAATCCAGAGGATATCTGAAGGAAGCTTCCATTGTCTCCACCAGGTAGTCTTCAGAGCCCTTGTTGATGAAACCAACGAGGAATTCCACTGGATTTCCGGCTTGTAAATCTAAAAAATAAATAAGAGTTAGATACAGGTGGTATTTACGTTATAATAATGCATAAATTAATGATTTATATTGTAAATTAGTGAAGTAGTACAGAAACTGGTGGATTTTTTATAATATGATTTAATAAATGCTCTTTATTGTTCATATTATATAGAAATATAATTTGCTACATGGTTGAGATACTTATAATAGAGATGTACAAAGAGTGGCAAACAATATTATAGTGTATGCTTCAATTGAATGATTTTAATAACAGAATAAATAACTGATAATTGCACATACTTTTAAGAGTAAAAATTTAACTTTAAATGAAAGTATTCCTTTGTTTCTAGGTCAGTTAATATCACCTTTAGAAATTTTTATTAACACATGTAACATAATAAAATACTCTTGCAATTATATGCTTTTAATTATATTTTTAAGTTATAATAAATAAACTCACCAAATGACACATCACCATAGTTAGTGATGGGTTTGGTGAACAATATGGTCGTGTCTACATCTTGTGATGACTTTACAACAGAGTCGTCTTCATCGCCAATAACATCATCACCGACAACCTGGTTGTCTTCACCTTCAATGTCCACTACATCATCGAGTTCGTCTTCCTCTGCTCTTGCTAGGATATTAGCTGAAATTTTACAAAAAGATAACATGTTGAGTATATATTGTGAAATGTTAGATATGAGTATATATTGTGCACATCTGTGAGCAACTTCATTAAAAGGTTTATGAGTGTATGATTGTGACAACAAATACAGTTAGTTATTGATGTGAGAAAGTTTTCACTATATTCGTAAGGGGTCTTGCCTAACTTACTTATTTAACAAAAGAAATTGCCTATATTTATATTTACAAGTCGTATGTTGAACAAATTACGTCTTGATTCGAACAAGTTTAATTTCATAACTGTAGGTATGATAGCAAAATTATTTATGCGGTAACTAGCAATATGGAGATAAATATCTTAGTGAAACAATGGACGTTTAGATATTTTACACTAAATTATAGTGAGTTTCTTTCAAAATAATAACCCTATGCCACGTACCTACACTACTTTCTAAAATAAATACATAATTCTTTGAACTTACCGTTTTGGAAGCACAGCAGAGCCGCGGGTAAAACTAATAACATTAGGTAGATGAGTTTCATTTTGATTTATTTCTAAAAATAACTAAGGTTAAAGAAATATACTAAATTGATGCTAGCTATGAGACATTCACTTCACGTACTATATCTATGCGACCGCCACCGCAATTCGCAAAAGCTCGATGTTCACGAATGCCAATTTTCTCTCCAACTCGATTGACGTGGAAGGAATGCTTGTCAATAGTGTTGTTATCGTATCGGTTTTTAAGAAAATCGATAACGGAAAAATACAATACATTATGTATAACAATTTAATAACGTTTAATTCACAGGTTTAATTACATTAATTATATTAATGTAGTTATAATTAAACGTAGTTGTAACAGTATTTTTAAGTTTTTTATTGATCTTTTGAAGTGTTTGATTATGTTTCGTTAACATTTAATTTAATAACGAATTTACACATAATAATGAAATAATACATTCATTCTGAACTATATAAATGGGTATCATAATTCTTGGATAAACTTAAATGTGAAGAAAATTTTATGAAATTACCTTCGTAAGTAACGTAACGGCACCAGTCTTGTACAGATTAAGGAAAAAAAAGGGAAAAAATTGAAGATTTTTGCAAATTTCTCGTAGGTTTTTGACGTGACAACGTCTTATAATTCGATAGAGCCGGCTGCACGCACGAAAAAACATGACTCATGCGGCGTTACCTCGCTCTGAAGCGTTCCATGTAAGGCTTGAAGTGCAAGCGAGAGCGCCGTAGACAGATTAGTTAGTTTCTCTGTCTACGGAGAGCGCGGAACGAGCGACAAAGAAGCACAATCAGCCTTAAGACGTTGTCACGTTCAATTATCGTCAGTAAACCGACTTTACAGACAACCAATTTTTTAACTTTATTGGATATTGTTTAGTTATACCTTTAGTTCAACGTTAGTTTAACGTAACCAATGTTAGAAAAAAAATTACAATGCATAAAACTTCATTATTTAATAATGAAGTTATTTATAAATTTATTAAAAAAACACTTTTTTTCACCAGTGTTGGACAGTTAAAATCTAATGATGGACACCCAGTTTTAGACAACATCCAGTTATGAACACCCATTTATGGACTGTACCTAATGTTGTTTCTCCAGTTATTTACACTTGGAGAAGACTTATAGTTATCAATAGAATCTTGAAAATGATGATTGGAATACAATAAATCTGGGATGTATTTATAAAAAATAGTATTTTTTAATTATTTTGCATACTTATAATATTTCAAACAGTCTTAATTTCCATTTTCTAGGCAAAAATTGGACAAATGCATCGTTAAATACGAGTTGTGTCCGTTAAGAAAAAACAATATGGTTTTTTTTTTATTTTTTTTGTCAATATGTCCCCCGACTGACATGAAAAATATAACTAAAAAAAGTACTGCCACACATCCATCCATTTTGGGACCTCTTCTTCTTCGTCGTATCACTCTAGTCAGAGCGAACGTGGTCAACATGAGGTTTGGGGGGTAGATGTAACCCGCTTCACGATGTTCCGCCATATTCCTCTGTTTCCTGGCATTCCGCTACACTCGTGAAGTGAATCGCCAATCTGAATCCGCCAGCAGCCTTAATCTGATCGGTCCATCAATATGGATTCCAAATTGTAGCACGAGGTAAAAAGTTTCTTTTAAACTGTTGTCAAGATGGTGTGGATGAAATTTAAGCGTGTGTGCTGTATGTTGGTGGAATTTAGCAGCAGACAGCGATCCAAACAGTTCATCAGAGAGAGATTTCTATGATAGCATGCGTTACAATACGCATAAGTATGCGACTTCTCTGAGCAGTGATAGAGAATGAAGCCGAGAACAAGTCGCACAGCACATAATGACCCATTGTTCTAAAATTATATATTCTTCATGTTTAGATAGATATTATGTTGTTGCACCCATTGAGCAGACCTGAGGACTTTTAACTGATAGTTTATTGTGCAAAATTATGCTTGGCACTTCAAATCCTTCAGCGGCTTTTGTTACTGTATCCCCATTATTAAGGGAATTGATTGCAATATTGCATTACTACTTTTGTCAGGGAGTGTAATTTTAACAAAAAATATCAATGTCCATTATAGGAACCAAAGCAAATCCAGTCATGGACAATTGTTGTACAATATTGGAACCCTATGTTTGAAATGGTCGTGATAGGTATGTAGGGGCTTGTTATGTGCGGGTGTAATAAAAGATGAAATAACTACGCAAAGGTTATATTTCGTTAACTACATATATTTATTCGTATGTAATTAATATTCGACCTATGCGACCCACCCGCGTCCCGACAAGCCCGTAACTGTCCGTGCATAGCGCACGAACTGTTTATATACTACGAGTTACCGTGTGAACTTTCTTTGGGCTACACTTGAAATTCGATAACTCATAAATTGGCTTGTCGACGCTACATCATTCCCCCCTTAAAAAATAAAAAGGGTATACAAGTAAAAAAAAAATGGTTGCCTGTAAAGTCGGTTTTACGGGCGAAGATTTTACGTGACAACGTCTTTTTCTCGATCATAGTTGAGTGGGAGAGAGACGCAAGGCATTCGGCGGGCCTCTCTCTCGTTCGGTGACTCATCGTAACGTTACCGAGCGTTACACTTTTTCATAAGTGACTCCCAGCCGCAACCTAATTTAAGACGTTGTCACGTCAAAAACTTACAATTAAACTAAACAATAAACAGATGGGTGTATATAAAAAGTGTCGCTATATAAGGTTACAAAATGTTTACAATATAAAGTATAAAAAATTTTCACAATATAAATCAATCAATACGTATCGTATACAAGTGGTTAACAGTTAACACCTAATTTCGTTAAACTATTTATGTTATTACAAAAACTCGTTTGGGTCTTCTAAGTGGCGTGCGATAATTGTTACACGTCAATTAACACTTAGTAACATCAACATTTCAAATCTCAATACGTTCTTTACACTTGTATCGTTTAATATTACAAAGGCTATTACTATACACTCATAAGCCATAAATCAAAAGTACTTAAATTTCTAAGTAGTAAACATTTCAATAAAAACTCAACACAAACATAAATATGAAATACCATACTTACAACTTTAAACCATTAACAATGAATAATGAACTCGTTTCAAATTTCATAAGTGCTATTATTTATTAAATACGATGTGTTGATTACTAAGTATTTATTATACATTTCTATGAAGTCTTATGAATACTTATAATCATCGTAATTCTAATAAATTTAAAATAGTTGAAACAATTACAAATACAATACTATTACCTAAATCGTACTGGTAATCGTATAGCTCTTCCACTACGCGTGGTATGTATATTAGGCAATTCGCTACTTGGAATTTGTAATGGAACCTCAGTATCTGCCCCAGATGTCGTATCACTATCATCATTCAAATAATATGCAGGTTTTAGACGGTCTACAGATATTCTAACTTTCCTGCCAGTCATTTGAATGTAAACTTTTCCTCTCGACTCAACACACGATAAGGACCGTCGTATGTTGGTTGTAAAGGTTTACGTACTGCGTCGTTTCTTACAAAAACATAATCGCACTTTTCTAAATCGGGGTGAAAAAATATGTTCTGTTTTTCATTCTGCATAATAGCTACTGACTGATATTTCCTAATAGAGTCTCGTAATTTACTTACATACTCAAGACTGCTATCTATTTCTAAACTCGATTTTTTATCGTAATAATCACCTGGTAATCGTAAAGTTGTTCCGTACGTAATTTCTGCTGCGCTTATGCCGGTATCACTTCTTACTGCTGTTCTAAGTCCTAGCAACACAGTTGGTAATTCCGTAACCCAAGATGATGATATATTGCATAAACGAGCCGTTAATGCCGCTTTAAGCGACCTATGCCAACGCTCTACCGCCCCGTTACTCTGTGGGTGGTAAGGTGTCGTACGCAACTTATTAATACCTAATAACTTCATTAGTGTAGCAAATAATTGACTTTCGAATTGGCGTCCTTGATCGCTTGTTAGCTTTTGGACAACCAAAACGAGAGATCCATCCTTCATATATTACACGCGAAATCGTTTCAGCAGTTATATCTCTCGTAGGAAAACATTCTGGCCATCGCGTCCCCCTATCACTATGGTTAGGCAATACCTAAAACCTTCGGGTGAAGTGGGTAAAGGTCCAATTAAATCAACATGAATATGTTCAAACCTATCGCACTGCGGAAACGATCCTAAACCTGACACTGTATGTCGATTAACCTTCGATCGTTGACATTCAATGCATGTTTTAGCCCATTGGCCAACGTGACGATTCATATTTGGCCAATAAAAACGATTTTGAATCAATTTGCGTGTAGTCCTTATTCCGGGATGACATAAATTATGTACACTATCAAATGCAATACGTCGAAATTTATCAGTCAAATAGGGTCTAATTTTATCATTATCTAAATTACAATAAATAAATGTACCACTTTCCGGTAACATTATTTTCTTTAACCTATTATTAGCGTCTTTCGAATTAGATAATTGCAACATATAAGAATCTTGTTGTTGATCTTTAGCAAGTTCTGCGTAATCTATTACAGTGGGACAATTTATTGTTGCGACTCGTGATAACGAATCTGCAACGACATTATCTTGCCCACTTACGTGTCTCAAATCCGTTGTGAACCCACAAATGAATATCAAGTGTCGTGTACGTCTGCGTAACTCTTTCTCGCTATTTACTTTAGAAAACGCGTAAATTAACGGTTTGTTATCCGTATACACCGTTAACTGTCGTCCTTCGACCATATTCCGAAAATGACGAATAGCCAAGTAAATTGCTAATAACTCCCTATCATACGTACTATACAGATTCTTAGAAAAATAACCTACATGAGTATCCGATGCGTCCGTCATAAGTGCGAGCGATGCATCGGCCCTAGGGTGCTAAAAAATCTGCACCTTATAAACCAAAACATAGTTTGAGTTACCTCGACGATAATAAATAATGACCATTTATACGGTCGCCGTAAACTAAGATCTAAAGTCATTAACTTAGTACCAAATGTCTTAATTACACAACCGTTTGCCGCGTAAGGTTTATAATCACTACACAGTACACTCACTCGCGGATCGGTTATTTTTCGACACTGGTAAAATTAAAACATTTTTTAGTCGGCTCTCCTGCTGCTTCTGCCACGCACAGGGTTGAATGTACTTGCTGGCGTTATGCTTAAAGCAGTAATGAAAAAACATAACCAATTTGGTTTTCTCTGTTTTGAGCTTCCTGCACGATTGCGACTTTGCGATGCGGAACGATGCGTGCTATTTCCATACCTTCGACCGCTAAACGATTTGCCTCTCGAGCCTGCACATTCCAGCTGGTTTATCCGCTGTTTTAGTTGTGCTAACTGCTCGAGAAGGTTTAACTGTACCGACGAAACTGCTCTAACTGGAACTGCCGGATTCATTTTTAATTGTTAACAAACGATATCTATGCAATTCACTTTATGTTCACTAATCGTCGGGGTCACCAATGTAGGGGCTTGTTATGTGCGGGTGTAATAAAAGATGAAATAACTACGCAAAGGTTATATTTCGTTAACTACATATATTTATTCGTATGTAATTAATATTCGACCTATGCGACCCACCCGCGTCCCGACAAGCCCGTAACTGTCCGTGCATAGCGCACGAACTGTTTATATACTACGAGTTACCGTGTGAACTTTCTTTGGGCTACACTTGAAATTCGATAACTCATAAATTGGCTTGTCGACGCTACAGGTATATTATTAATCAGAAAGAAAAGAAAATACAGACAAGCGCATATAATTAATATCTTTAAAAAAAGTTTAATTTCGACATTTGTCCATAAATGGATATATCCATAGAATTAAATCCAGTTATGGACACTGAAGAATTTTATTTAAACAACATAACCTATCATGATACTAAATCGTGTAATATTTCGTACACTTAACTAGTTACTATAAATAAAAGTACATAATATCAAATTTTGCTGAGATTTATACAAAAATTCTTATAAACAAAATTGTGTCCTCACTTCCTTATGGATTTCCTTAGTAAAAACGGATTTTTTAGAAACGAGTCGCAGCAACTAAACATAACGTTATGCCATAGGCATTGCCTTAGGTAGTTCTATATTAATCAGAAATTTATAAAAAGGTAGCACTTTCAATACTAGTATTTTGAGTCCCCTTACCGTGGCACTCCAAGGTTAGTTTTATACTTGGCGGGACTTCTTTCGTAGCACGTCTAAAATGTACTTAATCTACCTTGGATGATGGATCATCTAGTTAACTTAGTTTGTAAACATTGCAAAGCACACATAGAAATTAGAAGCATGCCTTGTTAATTTGATGATAAATAAATAAAAAAATGTGTGCGTGTACTAGTGTACACACGTAAGAAGTGAAACTTCTTAATGACCTTATTTTTCAAAAAATAAATTTACTATATGCAACTTTACAGAAATACGTCGAATCACGCGTGGTAGGGATAAGAAAAAGATGGCGCGTAACGGAAAAATGTCACGCGTAACGAAAAAATGTTACACTAAATTTTTTTCCAACCCCGATAAAGAAGTTTCACTTCAAAAAATCGTATATTGCTTCTCATATACTTATCTTACGATTACACAATACATGAGATGGTTAAAAGTCTTACAAGAAAGCAATTAAATCCTACGTCTCAATTATTGCTGTCCAAAACAGCGATGTTGATAATGAAAACAATGAAACCCTTAATGAAACCTATGTGATTTGCCTGTAAATAAGAGAAAATTTAGTTTTAAAAAAAATCTTAAAATTTAAGTAAACGTTACTTAAATACCTAATTCAGGGCCAATTGATTTTAATAAATTACTGATGCAAAACGCACGCGTGTCTGAATTTTTCCTTTTAATCCTAATGTTCGTGTGGGACAAAGTTATCTGTCAGTGAAAGTTCCGTCAAAATCGGTCCAGCCGTTCTTGAGATTAGCCGGAACAAACAGATAGACAGATAAAAATTTATAAATTACTATTTTGCCTTATCAAGAGCTACTTTTTTTCTTTCTTTCAATTTTGTTTTACTCCGTAGGTACCTTTTTTAGTTATATACATAATTATTTAACCAATTTAAAAGGTTGAACTAAGTATATCAGAAATCAGAATTACTTACAATGAACTTTTAATTTATGTAAAATTTTGTAACATTACATAAATTTTAAATTATAATTTGGTAAAGGGCAGTTCACATGTATAATATGATATACATAATATGCATTATTTTTAACAGTGATTCTACGTACCTGGGGTAAATATTTTTGTATCTTTATTTTGAATTGCATAAGCTATTTTTTTAGCAATATTCTACTTTTATAATAATAAAGCCCTTCATGCCCTTCTTTCACGATACTTATGATAAAGCGATGCTCTAAAGTGGTATTCACAATTTTCTGAAATTACCCCTCATGCCCCCAATGCACTATACTTATTATTAATAAATTATTAAATATTTAACTTATCATTCGCCTTAATAACCATTACCTAATAAAAAAAACTATGTCGTATTTTAGGTAATCTCCAAGCAACACACCAAGTGATTACAGAATTGGGAATAATAATATGTTTTGTTTTAACATTATAAACACTATCTATTTCATTATTAGGTATTATGCATTCAAGAGTCAACGGTCGTAATTCAGTTGTGTTTTAGCCTTTAATAGTAACTAACGCTTTATCGAAATTAATAATGGTCAAAAAAGGTATGTCCACTATTCGTTTAGTTTATTTTTTGGATTATCTTTTTCTTTTATCTAATGGATCTAACCTAGCATAGCAGGTTACGAGTAGCGAAGGTAAAAAAACGTAGTTAGGTGAATTAATTTTCGAGGAAAACTAAAAAAAAAAACATTGAAGTTTGATAAATGAATAAGAATATTTTTTTTTTGTCGACGGAATTAAAAAATTATGGAACTTATTTGAAAATAGCTGACTCTTGTCCACTTCGTTGGAATCGTCATTAGGAATCTATGTCGTACGCAAGATTGTAAAAAGCGTTAGATTATAGGTAATCTAACAGGCACAAACTCTCTAAAAATCGTGATCCGTTATTGCTAGCATTATTTTTTATTTATATACTAGCTTACCGCCCGCGGCTTCGCCCGCTTTGTCTAAAACCTAATAAATTATATACCTACTAAAACCTTCCTATTGAATCACTCTATCTATTAAAAAAACCGCATCAAAATCCGTTGCGTAGTTTTAAAAATTTAAGCATACAAAGGGACATAGGGACAGAGAAAGTGACTTTGTTTTATACTATGTAGTGATGATTACTTATGCCCAGAATTTACTTTTTCTCAAAAATCTGTCTGGTGAAGGTAGAGATACGATGCAGATCCAAAGATGATGATGAGTTTTATTCAAACATACAAAACTGGGTAACTACTTCAGTTTTGAACTTATTTTTTGAAATTACAAACACCAAGTTCGAATTTGACTTTGAGTCTTTCATCATCAGTACTTTAAAGTTTTTAATAACTATAATTAATAATAATATTTAATAAAACGATAATTTTAACTTTATAGTTAGGTCCCTATTATCTATGTGTTAAAATGATGTTTTGAAATTGCGGAGATAAGATTAAATAATTATTTATAGAACCTGCTATGGCGTATACGTAACGCAAACAATGGATAATTTATCTGAACAACTGAACTTTTAATGTAAATCTAACCCCATTATGTTGTAGTAAAATTAATTTCGTGTTTAATTTTCAGCACCTTTACAGTATTTTAAACATATTGGTCGGCGTCTCAGCACAGCTTCTGCACCTCTACCAAAATGCAGTTTTATGCCCAAAGAGTACACTGTAAGTTAAGAACATAATTATGTATTATGACCTTTTGCTCTTGAGAACTGCTTAGTTTCCTATTATATTCTTGATATAGCTTTCAACATTTAGTTCGTTAATAGGTTACAAATAATTCCAGGGTCCCGTCGTTCAAAAGCTGGATAAATTGAAGATGGATAATATACCCTCCGTGCAAGACAATATGTTTAAGAAACCGGTGGTCATTCACCAAGGTCACATGCAGTGGCTTTTCGACCATGAGGGCAAGAGATATTTGGATCTCTTTGCAGGCATCGTCACTGTATCCGTGGGACATTGCCACCCGTAATTATATATTTTTGTTAAATTTTATAATTGGTTTTCTAAATAAATAGTTGCTAATGTAGAGTTAAGCGGTGTTGAATACAGAGTAATGTCGTAGGTGCTGAACGCGATAATACTTACCGTTCTCTAAAACTGTATTTGTAATTTCACTAAAAAGCCGTTGACTATAAATATACAATTTTCAGTAAGGTATCAGCGGCTCTTCACGATCAAATCGATACTCTGTGGCATACAACTAGTATTTATAAGCATCCAAAAGTATACGAATACGTTGAACAATTAACAGCAAAGTTTCCAGGCGATTTGAAGGTAAATAACACTTCTTATTTAAATAAGCAAAAAATCTACATACCACAGCTAGCATTGTATGCGCTTATAAACTCATTAAGTTATTTTAAGCCTACCTATAACGTCTCAGTGAAATTTTAATAATGGTTTAATTTGGGCAATTTGATCTTTTTTTCAGGTAGTTTATCTAGTAAATAGTGGTAGCGAAGCCAACGACCTGGCAACACTGCTAGCAAGAGCGTACACTGGTAACCACGATATAATTTCTCTTCAAGGCTCCTACCACGGCTATTCTAGTAGTCTTATAGGTCTCACTGCGACACAGTCTTACAGATATCCTATTCCTGTACCAACTGGGTTTCATCATGTAAGACATTCATTATTATGCTGCGGTATACCTAAGCCTACTAAAAAGTTACCTATTATTAGAAAAAAATGTCTAGTGCGTATGTCGCAGTCATCTGATTGAATCTGCTCTTTGATCGAATGACAAGATCGTTCATTGAATGACGATATTTAATTGAATGACTAGTAGTAGCTACTTATTCAATCAAATAGCTGATAACAGATTCAACCAGATGACGGCGACACCTATAAACACCGTATCTTTCTAGTATTTTCGATTTCTTTAATTTATCAAGATAAAAGATTTTTTACGAATTAACTGCTAAATCATTAGGTAACTCGTTAGGGTCGTATACTAAAATTATCTTATTACAGGCAATGTTACCCGATCCATTACGCGGTCTGTGGGGAGGATGTCGCGACTCGTACTCCCAGGTACCAGGAGCCTGCTCATGTCCAGGGGATTGTGTCACTTCTGATAAATACATACACCAACTTAAAGAGGTAATGTATGATGAAATTGCTGAGAAATTTTTTTTGCAAAAAAGGCATATAATATCTCTAATAGCACTTTAGCGTAACTAAATTAATTATTATTCTTTATTCGACATTTTAGTTAATGGATAATGTAATCGGAACATATCAGGATCTATCATTTTCATTAGATTTTTAATAATAAAGGTATTTTTTTCTAGCTATTAGAACATTCAGTTCCAAAAGGTCGTTTGGCAGCTTTCTTTGCGGAGTCAATTCAAGGTGTGAATGGAGCGGTACAATTTCCAAAAGGATATTTGAAGAAGGCGAAGGAATTGGTGAAAAGTTATGGTGGATTGTATGTAGCTGACGAAGTGAGTTGATATACCGTTAACCGTATAACGCTAATAGAATTCACATGCCCATTCATTCACATTCATGCCTAAGTTCAAATCAATTTTAACAAAAATTAACACATCAAAAAACAATTGTACAATATGATAAGCTTAATGATAATGATAATGAAGCCTTTTTTACTTTATTTTGCCATTTTTGCACAGACTATTTAAATTTTTCAGGTACAAACCGGTTTCGGTCGTACCGGCGACGCGTTCTGGGGCTTCCAGAACCATGAAGTTATGCCAGACATTGTGACAATGGCTAAGGGAATCGGTAATGGCTTCCCACTCGCCGCTGTTGTTACTACCAAGGAAATAGCTGATGCGCATAAAAAAGCGTCATATTTTAATACTTTTGGAGGGAACGCTCTGGCTGCTACTGTGGGAAAAGCTGTGCTCGATGTAAGGTTTTTAAACGATTCGTTGTTTTTTTTTTTTTTGCAAAATTATATCCAAAAGGATAGCCAGTATTGCAGGAAGTGCTTATAAGCAAATATGATATATGAATACTTTTTCATTTAAACTAACAACAACCCGATCATGAAAGTTAATTACTTAATTATAATATTATATAAGTAGTCAACGCAGAAAAAATACACAATCCTTAAGTTACATTTTTCGAAAATTTATTTTATCGTAAACGAAACCGAACCGTATTAAATGGTCCGTGTTGAAGAAACAATAGAAATCTTTACAAAAATTAAATTCATTAAACAACGAATTTCGTTTCAGGTAATAGAAGAAGAAAACATTCAAGAGAACAGCAAAATCGTCGGAAAGTATTTCATTGAACAACTAATGGAATTACAAAAGGTCCATCCCACTATCGGAGACGTTAGAGGCAAAGGTCTCATGCTGGGTGTGGAGTTAGTGAACCCTGGGACAAAAGATCCTTTGAGTCCAGAAGCATTCTCGAATGTCATGGAAGACGCTAAGGATATGGGTGTTTTATTCGGATGTGGGGGAAGATATGTTAATGTGAGTTTTATTGTAATTATATATTAATGTGAATACATTAATATAGTCGGGTGAATACCCGACTTCAAAAAAAAGAACGAGCTATTAACCTCCTAATACCTCCGAATACATTTTTTTGCTTCAGTATTTTTGACTGCGTCAACCGATTTTGAGGATTTTATTTATTGGAATTATTTTTTACCTACTCAAAATGTTCCAATATAATTGTTTATCTTTATTTTTATTACAGGTATTACGAATTAAGCCACCAATGTGCATAAACAAAAAGGACGTCGATTACGGTATTTCAGTATTGGACCAAGCTTTGACGAGACTTAGGAAATAAGTATTTACATGTACATAAGTTGTGTGTATATTATGTGTATGTAAAATGTTTTTTGTTTAGAATAAATAGAGCATTTTTTTTCAATTTATGTGTATTTTTTTAAACAAACAATTTATTTGAAATGTTATGAAAAAATATTATCTGTTGTTTAGGTAGTACATATATATACATATAGAGCGATCGTTTCTTATATAATATTGCTTGCTTGCTTGCTCTGTGGTTAATTATCGCGAAGTAAAAAACCTAATAAACAAGCATATTCAACATATCCGTATATACCTATACCGTGGTTTCGTGAAATGTCCGATATCCTCATATCTCTGCGACATAATATACAACTGCACTGCTTGAAACCATAATATTTATTAAAACAAAAAATTATAGAACTAATAATTATTTATATGCTAAACAATCAATCGTGCGTATGCTTAGAACATTAAACCATATGAGATACAAAAAAGTCGAAAATAATTTATTTATTTATTTATTTATTTATGTAAAGGTACCTTACAGTCAGCTTACAGCTAAACTTACACTAGGTATAACATTAACAATTCAATACGCCAATTAAAAGGTACACCAATAACAATCATAATACTGTGAGTGAGCAAAGTATAAAAGATACGATATTAACAATTACAAACCCTATATTATATATATAATTATAGTTAAATAAAAAGGTAACAATAAATATGAGTGAGTAGTGAGTACAAGTGTGAGTGTAGGTGTGTGTGTGTGTGTGCGTGTTGTTTGTGATTATCTTTACAACTCGGGTACAATATCTGTGGACCTCGCTGGAATGCGGAGCCCCTTCCCGTTCCCCCTTACCTCCCCGCGCTCGCCCGCGGCGCGTCAGTACGGTTAGCAATTTCGTTGCGTTCTCGACGTGACGTCATCGACGCCAGGTCTACAGATATTGTAACCGGGTTGTACAAATTTTGGTCAATAAGCTGTAGTCACAGAATACATAATAGTAGCTAAAGTATTACTTTTTTAAACTTAGAGCGAGATAATTGAAAGGGATCTGCCAAGGAGAATTTATTATTATAATTATTCGGAATTCTCAGAAAAGGTGAATGTTTGAGATAATAATTAGTAGAGGTTGCTGGGACATTAAAGAGAGGCGTATGACGAGTACGTTGTGATGGCACACGATATTGTAAGTATTCTAAAACAACAGGAAAATCAAAGTTATTATTGACAATATCATACATTAACATAAGGTCGATTACGTCTCTACGATCCTCCAAGGTATTGATTTTATAGTGAGAGCAAGCTTGTGAATAGGTTAAATCATATTGTTTATTTTTATACTTCATTCTATTTACAAATACCTTTTGAAGCTTTTCCAATTTAGTTACCTATATGACATTTATAACTTGGACGCCAAATAACGCTGGCAAACTCTAGAATACCACGTACATACGCGTAGTACAAAACTTTCAAGCATGCCGAATCATCAAAGGGTTCCGCTTGCCTCAAAACAAATCCTAAATTTTTGTAGGCTTTTTGAGATATTAATTCAATGTGCATGCGGTAACTAAGTTTGTCGTCGAGGATCACACCTAGGTCCCTTACTGACGTAACTGATGGAATAATTTCGTTGCTAATTTTATAGTCAAAACATATAATTTTAGTAGCCTTATTTCGAGAAAAAGTTATTTTTTGGCATTTATTTGTGTTTACTAGGGATGTAACGATACCGATACCGATACCGATATAATCGGCAAGCCGATATATCGGTATCGCCGATTATAAAACAACCGATACCGATATCAAACAATTCAAAAAACCGCGCCCAATGAACGATGCGGGAGGCCGCCCGCGCGTGCGCACTTTGTTTTTTGAAAAAAACTCTACCAATAGTAAACTTTTATTAGGAACTGATTGTATGTGTATAACTTAAAGTTTAACTGACTTTGCAAAATAATAATACTAAAATAAATGGTTTTCTTGTTTTTTGATTTGGCATTGTTATTTAAAAGAATACGATTTACAGTTGAGTCTCTGTTAAATGTTGGTAACTTTTATGCATAATTCACTATTTATTTTTCTACCAAGCCATCGATATCGGTATCGGTATCGGTATCGCCGATATTTGATTACAAATATCGGTATCGGTATCGTATCGGCAAAATCATGTATCGTTACATCCCTAGTGTTTACTGATATTTTGTTTAATTTATAATAATTGGTAAGCCTATTATGATCGTCCTGAAGCAAGAGGCAGTCCTGAGGAGTTGAGATTTTTCTAAAAATTTTCTTGTCATCTGCATAAAGCAGAAATTTTGAATTTTTAAAACAAGTATCGATATCAAATAAATAAATGTTGTACAATAAGGGACCGAGGTGCGAGCCTTGGGGGACTCCGGAAGTGACATCAACAAAGTCAGATCTATAGCCTCCCAAGATAACAGACTGACTACGATTTCGAATGTACGATTCCAACCACCTAAGGAGATTCCCTCTGATGCCAACCGCGTATAGCTTGCGAATTAATATATTATAACTGACTCTATAGAATGCTTTCTCAAAATCCGTATAAAGCACGTCCACCTGCACTCCTTCATTCATGCTACAATAGGCATGACGAAAGATTTTGAAATCCTCTTCCATAATGTGTGTATACGTTTACTATACAAGAAAAACCCTATATTTCGGTAATATACTTAAATTTAACGAAGATAATAGCCATTTTTCAAAAAATATTTATTAACTGTGCCAAAACAGCTCGCAGGTGTCATGGCGTAGGCGTGACGTCACTCTTTAGTAAATACGTAATTATTTGTACGCATTGCGAAGAAAATTAAAAAAATATTTATTTAATATGTGTTATAGAAACGAATTTCAAAGTTTATAAGTGGTGTGCAGTATTGCAGTGTGAATCCACATAAAAATAATGCTCAAAAATGTGTTAGTAATTATTTCAAGCGAGAAAATAATAAGAAATGATTGTATAAAGTTGGCGCGGAGAACCCCGAACCACGTATTCGTGAATTCGCAATTATATTTCTGTTCTGAGTCGATAAAGCATACGTGAAACAATAGAAAATAAATAAAAATGCGTATTCTCAACATATTCATAACAACAAAACACATCTGACGTGAGTTGTTTACTTAAGCGTGACGTCACGCGTGTTTTAGTCAAAATGGCCAACTGCAGAATTTCAATGTTTTATTTTATTGATAATCTCATTAATCTTAATGTTTTTAAGATTTCTAGGTCACTATATTTAATTTATTTATTATACATTTTCCCTTAAAAACACTAATACGATCATTTATGGATACTGTCGTCATGCCTATTCACAAATTGTGTTAATTCTAATAAATTCGTTGTGACATTACGCGACTTAACAAAACCATGTTGGTTGGAAGCTCGGAGCAATTAACTAGCCTGGAGAAGTAACAATTAATTGAACATTAGAACACTAGTTTGGCCTTTTTAACTTATGGCAAAATGTCATGCGAAAAAAGAGGACAGATATATGTCAGCTCGACAGTTTGAAATGACATGTAGCCATTTCGTTTTGTTTTGATCACCAGTCTGGTGATCATCGCTTGGTGATTTTAATTATTGTTTTTGAAGTGAATAACGTGTTTTTTAGTTTCTTATGTTATTTTCTGAAAATATAATTTACTAAAGATTACATGGCTTGTGTTGTTCACGGCTGTAAAAGCCGTAGTAATGTGAAATCGGATGAAGATAGGAATTTGTCATTTCACAGGTTAGTGTTTTGATCAATTTTTTTGTTAATTGTATTATAAATAAGTGAATTAACGTTATTTCCTTAATCATATATGTTTTATCTAACCGTGATCATTGAAATGAAATTATAATCAGCTTAGTTTTTAGAAAAAATGCAAAATATAACTTCCATAGTGTTGTGCAATTATCGATACTTTAGTAGGAACGAAGTACCTACTTCATTGATAATGACTGCTTTAGGTTAGGAGAAAAAAAGGTATTTAAGTATGGATTATTGTTATTTGCAGGTTTCTGGCTTGAGAAAAATTAAAAGATGTTTGGGTTAAAGCTATAGCATATGGAAAATTGGAAGCCTTCAAAACATTCTCGGCTTTGTTCAAAACATATTTTCGAATCAGACGGGAAGAAAAGTAAAGTGCTTTGCAAAGATGCTATGCCACAAGTTTACGGTGGCATCTATTTTAAATAATAAATATTGTAATTTGATAATTAAGTATCGAATTAAAATGTTGTAAAAAAAATTTAATGTTTATTGGTTTTATTTGAAGCAATTTATTTTAAACTAGTGAAACCGTGGGAATGAGTTATTTTCCCGCGGTAAATTGTAGCCTATATGCTAATCTGATGTTTAAACTATATTATTGTAAAGTTTCATAAAAACTCATTCAGTAGTTTTTACGTGAAAGAGTATCAAACGTCCATTGTTATATATTTTCGCTTTTATAATAGTAGTAGGATGCGATTATTGATTTGTAAAAAGATCAACCAGGTAGAAGTCAGATTCGCGCACGCAGGGTTCCGTATAATTCTATGAATGAATCTATGAAAACAGGAAAAAATACACGTACCTTTTTACGAAACCCTAAAAACAACCTAAACCGAGATACCTAATAATATTTATATTTTTTTTTTATATAAATACCACTACCATACAAGGCAAGGCAGTCAGTACGCATCGTAAAATAGATTCGTTTAAAATATTATCTTCAAGCAAGGTTTAACTCAATTTTTTTATTTATCGATATTTTAGTATTCGATAAAGTGGCAAGCACTACCTTTTTAGGGTTCCGTAGCCAAAATGGCAAAAACGGAACCCTTATAGTTTCGTCATGTCCGTCTGTCCGTCTGTCCGTCTGTCCGTCTGTCACAGCCGATTTACTCGGAAACTATAAGTACTACAGTGATGAAATTTGATGGGAATATGTGTTGTATGAACCGCTACAAAAATATGACACTAAATAGTAAAAAAAAGAATTGGGGGTGGGGCCCCCCATACATGTAACTGAGGGATGAAATTTTTTTTTTCGATGTACATACCCGTGTGGGGTATCAATGGAAAGGTCTTTTAAAATGATATAAAGTTTTCTAAAAAACATTTTTCTTAAAGTGAACGGTTTTTGAGATATCAGCTCTCAAAGTCGTAAAAAGTATGTCCCCCCCCCTCTATTTTTATAACTACGGGGTATAAAATTCTAAAAAAAATAGAGGTGATGCATGCTAATTAACTCTTTCAACGATTTTTGGTTTGATCAAAGTATCTCTTATAGTTTTTGAGATAGGTTGATTTAACTGTAATTTATTATATTTGCTGCTACGGAACCCTTTGTGCGCGAGCCCGACTCGCACTTGGCCGGTTTTATTAGAACAAAAAGTGGCTACATGTGGATTTGAATGCCAAGCCGATAACAGTGTGTTGTCTCTTTCTATCGCACTAATTAGGGTATTGAATAAAAGAGAGCCACTATATAAGAAACGTTCAATTAATTGTTACTTCTCCAGCCCCCCTAGCCAAGTGGCTTTCTGTTAGCGTAGCGTTCAATAGAATAGACTACGAATGTATGAGATTGACGTAAGCTGTAGATACGACGTATCTACAGCTTACGTCAATCTCCTGTCCTGGTTGATCTTTTTACAGAAAGCCACTTGGCTAGGGGGGCAGGCTTGTTAATTGCTCCGAGGTTGGAAGGGATGCAATTAATCGTTGAGCTATATAAGTGTTTATGTACAATTTTTTCTAACATTTTCGCAAATATGTTAAGTAAAGATATACCTCTATAATTCGTTATTTCATTTTTAGATTATTTTTAAAGTGAAACTTTTATTACATCGTCTCAAACTTTTTGGTCTGTGTAGCGCATGTCGCGTGACGGTCGAACCGTACGATAATTATCGTACAAATACGATAATTTTGTGCCTAAGTTTCACTTTTACCGTGGTTTCATAAAACCACACAACATTTTTTTTTTTGTGTATGGGTATGATTAAAGCTTCCTTCCAGCATTTAGGAAAGACTCCTTCGTTTAAAGAACGCTGGAAGAGTAAACGTGGGTATAACTAAACTAGACTGACATTTTTTGACAAAAATTGCAGGTATTCCATCAGACCCAGCACCCTTCCGACCATCAAGCTCTCTGAATAATGCTTTTATTTCCTTGTCAGTAATCGAGATAGAACAAATACAGTCGGCCAGATTTGACTCAACAATAGGATTCACAAGATCAGAAGAAACATCTGATCGAAAAACAGATTGAAAGAAATCGCTAAATGCCGAGCACATATCTTTTCCCGAAGTTAACATATGTCCACGATAAGACATACAACATGGATAGCTAGAATTCATACGTTTGTTATTGATATAAGTCCAAAATTCCTTAGGAGAAGATTTGATAGAATTTTGACATCTGTTGAGTGTGCTTCTACTTTTAATTCTTTTACTCTAGCTCTGAGTAGTGAAAAGGTTGAATAATCGATAGGATTCTTGTATTTTTTCCATTTAGAGTGAAATTTAAATTTTTCTTTTATTATATTTATTAAAGCCGGAGTGTACCATTTAGGATAACGCCGACGCGAAGAAATACGAACTGAAGGCACGTATCTATCTATTAATGAGCTTATAATAGCATAAAAATTACTGGTAGCATCATCAACTGATCCAGAATTTAAAATTTCATCCCAGTTAAATTTCCATAATTCTAAGTTGATAGCATCGTAATCCGCTCCAAACAGCTGCGGTCGTAACGGCTATTAATGTCGTAAATTGTAATGAATAGTGGACTATGAAATCTATCCATGTTGATTAAGAAATTAAAGTAATGCCCTGACAGTTAATACTTAAATTAGAAAAAACTAGATCCAAAATATTTCCACAACAGTTTGGGGTATTGTTAAACTGACCCATACCCATTAAATTAGTTAGATTTAAAAAACCCAAAGTGGCTTCTAAAAGATCTGAATTGCAATAATTGTTAATGTTGTAGTTAAATTGAGGAGAGTCTTTTCAAAAGGGGATATTTACATTTTTATTATTTATTAAACTGAGTATGCCGTCTTGTTCTTAGTGCTAAAATACACACTTTCATCACTTGAATCTTAATCAAAATAGGATATTCTCCAAGTAAAGCAGCTTCATTTCAGAGTGTTCATTTCAGAACAGGATATTTACACTTACAAAATTAAAAAATAATAGTTGTTTTTCATTTCATAACAAGAGAGGATATTTACAATACAAAATTTACACTGTACCAATTAGCCGTTTCAAAACGCGATAATTACTTTTACATAGTGTTTTATTTCCTTTAACTTTATGCTTTAGGCTTTATTTTTAGATATTTTACTCTATAGAACGGAACGCAAAGTATTTGTAATTATCGTTTTTTGAACGCATCGGTATTTTTTTTACTCTGGCAAGTTGGGTAATTTGACATCTGTCATTTAAACTTCTGTCAAACTCAATGAATAAGGAATCACATGGAAGTGACATACCGTAGACAGAGAATCCAATAGACACCGGCAATGCGTGTCGCAGAAAGAGATAAAAAAGAATACGTCACAATATTTAGGGTTACCGTGTGAGGGAAAATTTACCCCGCAATTTGTAAGATACAAATCTCTCAATATCATTATTCACATAACATAAGTGGATAATAATGAGATATCCACATTACATACTTACATGTTTATACTAATATTATAAAGAGGAAATGTTTGTAATTATGTATGTATGTATGTATGGTTTTCAAGCATAAACTACTGGACCGATTTCAAAAATTCTTTCACCATTAGAAAGCTGCATCTTCACTGAGCAACATAGGCTATATTGCATTTTCAAAAAAATTAGAGATCCTTACCAAAAATGCAATAATGTATCCTTAATAAAAATTCTGTCATCGCGTGCGCTGCGGAATCTATTGAAAATAGAACAAATAAATGTTCTACGGTATTATAGAATGGACCAATATCTACAAGAAAGTCCGCGATATTCCATTCAAAAGATATAACGAATTTTTAAAAGTGTCAATTTACAGAAAATAGTAGGTATACTGTTTAATACAATGAGGAGGCGTAGTGCGGGACGGGGTGAAGGTGAGGAGGGAAGGGATATTCGCAGGAACTACTTTGATTCCGATTTGAAAAATTCTTTCAGTGTTAGATAGCCCATTGATCGAGGAAGGCTATAGTAGGCTATATTGTACCATAACACTTAGACCAAAAGGAGTGGAGCCACGCGGGTGAAACCGCGGAGCGCAGCTAGTATATAATAAACATATTACTTTTAGATGGGTAATACATATTATGTATATACACATACCTATATATTATATAATATGAATATAATATATCATTATCATAATCCCATATGAAAATGTGTATGTAATGATAATGTAGATGAAAACTCGATTTTTTATTATTTTTTATAAAATAAAATAAAAAAAATAAAAGAATGTTTATTTTCGAAAGTATTAACAGATACACACGTTAATTATATTGACAGACCCGCGAAGGCGCAAAAAAAAACGAAATTTACTTAATAATAATTTATTGTAATAAAGAAATTACATTTTAATTATCTCTTTAACTACGTCCCTCCGGTTCAATGTTGGAACCAAGAGTGTCCATTGTCTTCGGCGGGGCAGCGTCGCGGTGGTGGTGATTGCCGTAATACTTTCTAACCTTCGGTTTTGTTTTCCAATCTGTTCATCCTGTAGCTACAATCCAAATTTGTCGTAAATTATCCGGTTCAGGAAAACTGGAACAAGCCATTGAATATTTCAGATATTTAATTAAATACACACTGCAGAATATATATTATTATTTCCCATAATAGTGGGTAACAATTTGTAGAAAAGTTGGCAACACAAAATTTTTTAGGT
>CAJQZM010036457.1:0-21547 GCA_907164665.1 Colias nastes
TTTAAGTTTATCTATCTATCTCTCCTAAGTCATGCTTGAATGCTGGTTCCTTGTCTTATTACAGATAAGGTACAAAATGCAAACATTATAATATGTGTTTCTTAGCGTATATTGAATCACAAATTAAAATTAAGTCGATCAAATATTATCAATAATCTCAATTCTCATCCTTTTAAAACTTTAAAAATACGATAATAATGTTAAAATAATCTTAAAGCTAAAGTAATAAAATGCGATTATAAAGATTGATTCCCATTCACCAATTTTTGTCCAGAAAACAAAATATTTTCGTCGAAACAGAACGTATTCAATCAATCAAATTTTATCGTGTACATACTATGTTATTATTGACTATACAAAAAATATACTAACTAAATAACGCTCTAAAGAAGTATTTTAATTAACAATTTAAATATTAAAGGTTGCCACGTCGTTCTTGTTCTAATTCTATAGACTCAAATAGAGTTTTGAAGTTGCCAGCACCGAATCCCTGTAAAAAAGCAATTAATTATTAAAATATTACATCTGCAGCTTATATCACTACATAGTATAAAACGAAGTCGCTTTCTCTGTCCCTATGTATCTTTAAAACTACACAACGGATTTTGATGCAGTTTTTTTTTAATAGATAGAGTGATTCAAGAGGAAGGTTTTAGTATATAATTTAATAGGTTTTAGACAAAGCGGGCGAAGCCGCGGGCGGAAAGCTAGTAAATAATAAAATGCACTTTTTTTTTTTTTTTTAATACCTGGAGTATAAGTTTTTTTTTATATTTTAAGTACTTACATTGTGGTTCCTTCTCTGGATAACCTCTAAAAACAATGTGGGTCTGTCTTGAGTATTCTTTGTGAAGATTTGTAGCAGGTAACCATCATCGTCGTAATCAATGAGAATGTTCAAGCGTTCGAGCTCATCGATACTTTCTGCCACTTTAACTTTACTTTTTTGTAGGCGTTCTCTGATAATCTTGTAGTATACAGCGGGAATGGATAGGAATTCGACGCCTCTGGCGCGGAGATTGTCAATCTGAATTTTTTATTAAAATAAAGTTACATTAATAGGCCGAATTGTGATCTCTTAAGATTTTTTTTTCAATACAATACCTAAATTATGACATGTACAATTATAGAGTAGGTGGTTAAAAAGACTAATTTTGCTTAATCCCTTCACCTATCTGGAAGAATACTCACGTATTTCAAGTTTTGAACGTTTGTATTTTATTACGTTTTAAAGTATAAATTGCATTGGTCTAAAATCTAAATCGTAGCTTGTGATAAAAATAATTTATAAGTAAGGCTTGTATACGTAGTATATTATTATTAGTCTGTGGTAAGGCTGTTCAAAATTCAAGTTTAAGAATATTTTTTACATCATCGATTTTTATCAAGCAATATATTATTGTAATCGAGAATAATTTGCAAATTGTATATTTTTGTAAAATCATACCACAGTTATAATATCCTCAGTATTTAAAGCGATGTGTTGTACCCCAGCACCACCATGGTACTCCACATACTCTTGAATTTGACTCTTCCTCTTGCCAACCGCCGGTTCGTTGATCGGCATCTTCACAGTCTCCTCCCAATTGGCCATAACTATAGAACGAAGAGCTGAATATTCCGTGCAGATTTGTTTATCGTCTACTGACCAGAATCTAAAAAATGAATCATAATTAAATAGGTACTTACGACATTAATACTTTTCAATTTATTGAATACGTTAGCGATACGCCCCGGCTTCGCGCGTGGCACATGTTTACGTTTTCTCTCCATAAAAACCATCGTACTTCAAGGAATATTATAAAAAAAGATTTAACGAAATCGGTTCATCCGTTCTTGAGTTATGCGCTTAAACACATTTTGAGATTAATTTTTATATTTATTGAAGGATAGATAAAAGAGTTTGTAATTCGTTAATTAAATCGTAAATAATAACATAAGCATAGAAAACGAGGAATATGTTTAATTCGAATTACTGACACGTGAATAATTTTACAAAACAGTTAAACAAGATAAATGTCTCCTTATTTAGATATCTATTATACATAATTAGACACATTTTTGCTGTTTAAATATATCGTTTAAATATTCGCAGGATTAGAAACAAGTTTTAGATTCCTATAGCGATGCGATGGTATAAATAACTTTTAAGTACGAATAAATTACCTATGGAATTGTAGGCATCTTTCATACCAAGATGCAGCTGGCTCCATACCGTTATCTGGTTGATTGCCCACTACGTGGTCGATAAAGTTAATATGTACTTTTGGCCTGTAAACAATTTTTAAAGTATTATTGCTGGTGCACAACTTTTGGATATGTTTAGCTTATCTGTAAGTTAAATTGGAAACAATGTAAAGGCTGTCGGTGTCGGGGCCATTATAATATACCTAGGTAATTAGAATTAACTGTATTAATTTCCTAAGGTTAGAAAGAATGTCGGGCCTTTTGATAAGGATTACAACAATACCTATCGTGCGCGTTATGCGTATTTTATGGATTACGAAAATAAGAGGAATACTCACAAGAATTTTTGTATGGGGTCCTTGTTAAGTGCTTGGTAGCCTGGTAGGAATGTTCCCTTATATTTCGATCTATCTATTAAGGTGTGAGTATTATCACCGTACTGCAAAACATATTGTTAATATAATTTTTAAGTATTAAGAAGAAATAAACAGTATGCTATATTACCATAAACGACAGTTGATTAATTATTATTTTTTGAAATTCTTATCTTCTATAGGTATCCAGTTAAAAGAGAAATGTGTTTCGAATTCAAACTCTTTAAATATAACCGACTGTCTTTTTGCCTTTTAAGCAAGTGAATTTTTACGTGCATTTGCATATAAAGTGAACTCTTATAATGTCGCGTTATGAATAGGAAATCAAAATAGCTAACCGTTTTCAAAGTAGCCATTCTGACGACTCCATACTCGTCTTCCTCTTCCCACAAATCTTTGATGATAACAGCCCCTTGCCGGCGCGCATACTCCACAATATAGTCAAGGTTTTCCACCTCAAAAGCGACGTCCTTTACAAAGTCTCCGTGATAAGCAACTTCGTTTACAAACTCTGTTTCTTCTGGCTCATATTGCGCTTGGAACACGAATACGATCTGAATAAAAGGAAAGATTGGATTAATTATCGCTCTGTAACTTAATCTCCTTAATAATAAGCTGAAGAGTTTGTTTATTTGAACGCGCTATATCGGCAATTACTGGACCGATCAAAAATTATTTCACCATCGCGTTGTAGTTGGCTTAAGGCTTCTTAATACGTCACAAAACATGAACACAATTTGTAACTTGCATAAAGATAAACGAAAACATAAAGTCGATTAAACGAAAAGTACTTACCAAATAATATTATCATCCATAAAAAAATGTAATTAAGTTGATAATGACAAATAATTTGCATTTAGATGCAAATTTTTTATTTTTTAAATACTGCAAGGTTCAATCATCAATGCGTGTAATATTTGTTTTTCATCTTTGAAATACCATTTAATACTTTAAAGAATACCTACCTTGTTAAGTTTAACTGCGTGTGAAGTGATTTTCCGCGATCCTGTTTCAAGTCCTTGGTATCCTAAGGGTTCGAAACCAAAGCGAGTAACGTAGTAACTTGCTGCCTGGAAAAATAAATAATAAGATTGAATAAGATAATGTAAATCTATTTATTATGTGAAGCAAAACCGTTGTACGAAAAATGGCCGTTCGGAGGACTAGCACACTTGTAGTTTATACAGAGAAGGATTACAGAATGCAAATATCTTTTCAAATAATGCATTAGAAATGCATTAAATCAATAAAAAAATACACACATTACTACCTACCTATGCATTTTACACACACACGTGACACGCATAATTGTATAGGCGCCTTTTATTTTGTTTATAGTTCGACCTTTCGTTTTTAATTTTTATTTTGTTTATGATCGAATTTCGACCACTGATATGATTTTAATGCTCTGTTTATTTTTAAAGAAGAAGGAGAAATTCAATCTCCCATTGCTACCTATACTTGCCAAGCAGCATCCAAATGCTTTAAACATGTCTGCCTACATATTATTTTTGTAGTATAAATAAACCGATGTATTTTTTAAATTATAAGCCTTAAATTTCTTAAAACTCTTTTTATTCTTTTCTTCTCAATTTAGTCTTATATCTGGTAATCATAGATTTTCTCGACTTTAATCGAAGCTGGTTTCACAATCAAAATAAATGTTCATTTAAATATTGCTACGCTTAAAATAGATAGTTGTTTGTTTATAATAGAAACGACATTTAATCCGGTTCCAGGTTTTATTATCTCCAGATCAACATTCATGTACCTACCTATTTTGATAAAATTTTATTCCCTTTTCAATATTTATAAATTAACATTAAAAAAATCATAATATATGTGTATAACTATGCAAATGAAAAAAAAAAATTCTGAAACTAAAAATTCTACACTGTAGATAGTGTTCTACAAAGTAATTATCGAAAAAACCGGAGAAGCGAAAGTTCTAATAATCTTACAAATTTTCTTAACAAGTGTATGGTCTTATGAGAGGGTTACCAAAGATATCTCAAGATCGGCTGAACGTATTTCAATTTGGTTTGTTCGATTTATCTCCGTGTGGAATAGGATAATAAACAATAAGTTACAACAATTGTTAAAACCTGTGTGATGGAGGAAACAACTAGTTCTAAATAAATCCTACGATATTAAATAAATAAATAAATATTTCGGGACAATTTTCACACACGGCACGATCTGATCCCATACTAAGCTTTCGCTTGTGTTATGGAAACCAGATGGCTGATAAACATACATATATAATTTTAAATAAATACTTATATAGATAATTAACACCCAGACACAGTGCAAATATCTATGTTCATCACACAAATATTTGCCCCGGGTGGGAATCGAACCCACGACCTCTGGCTTGGAAGGCAGGGCCACTACCAACCAAGCTAACCGGCCAGTCAAATACTGCCATATTGATACTGTATAATAATTAAAATCTTACCTGTTTTGCATTGGATACCCAGAAGGTAATATGGTGGAATGCAACGAATTTGCCATTTTCTGGTTTTCTACCCTTGTCTGTGTAAGACGTCTGAAAAGTTTAAAATGCACTTAACACTACATATATAGTTTTATTAACACTATACTATATAGAAGAAATATATTTTGGCGTAAAGTTATCATTTTTTACACCAAATCAATCAGTTGAATTATCAAGCATTGGCAGAACTAGTTACTATTTTTTCATCAAGATTTTTTTTTGTATAATTTCTTACGAATTCAAGCTATACCCATTTGAACAAAACATAAGACAATTTGTAAAACTCATCACTGAAATTTTTAATAACTTGTTGAAAATGCGCGAAAATAATAAGTGAAAGATACATAATAATTTCTGCATATTAATTATCATGTCCTAATTTTATTATGTCAGTTAAATTCCAAGGCGATTAATAACTCGTAAGTATATCAATATTGTATTTGTTTTATAACTATCACTTACCATTATTTTTGAGGAAAATTTCTTGAAAAAGCGGGAAAAAGTGTCTCCGTGTAGCGTTAGAACAGTACTAAACTATTCGATGTGAGATTCTTATATCGTTACAGAAATCAGGTATTTATAAAGACTAAGAATGGACGTTATAGAAACTAAACGTGTACGTAAAGTCTCGTTCATACGAACCAAAACGACACATAATATCTAGTAATACCATTTATAACGTATTTTAAACTAGCTTACCGCCCGCGGCTTCGCCCGCTTTGTCTAAAACCTAATAAATTATATACTAAAACCTTCCTCTTGAATCACTCTATCTATTAAAAAAAACCGCATCAAAATCCGTTGCGTAGTTTTAAAGATTTAAGCATACAAAGGGACATAGAGAGTCCCTATTCTCCTTCTCTGTCCCTATGTCCCTATTTAATAGGGACAGAGAAAGCGACTTTGTTTTATACTATGTAGTGATATAGCATTTTACTGTATCTCTGTGCGAGTATTCAAACAATTATTTAAAATAATATACTTATATGTTTCTTCAGTAACTATATTATTTTCACTTCTGGGAATTGTAAAACATCAAATGTGTTATGATAAAATAATTGCCTTATTGAAATTTAACACACCTGACACCACTGCAAAAGTATCGAACATTTTCCGATGAAGTCTACTTATATATTGAATTAAGAAGATATTATTTAATGAAAAAATTATCGATTTCAATTAAACTCATGTAATTAATTTAAATTATTAATGTAAATATGATTACTGATGCCATGTTGCATTATCAACAGCCTTAACCTTGGATGTTTTTCTTTGACAAAATAAAATAATCTAGATTTTTTAATACACCTCGTGTAGCTGTAAATACGTAGTTCACTGTAGTCTGTATAGGTAAACGATCTGAGTATTTTAGGGCGCGGTTTGTGTCATTTTCATTGTTGGTAACTAGTAGAGTTGATAACATATTTCGGAATGATGACGCTCCACGGTCGACTTGGTCGCGAACATTTCAACTTACGTTATCGACTTTGTCAGCAACTCATCGACGTTGGTTCAACTTTGTTGTTAAAGAAAAGCTTGAATATGGAGCTTTATGCTACTTATAGTCACTGTTTGGTAAACTGATAAATTGAAATGATGTAGAGCCCACGGGTTCAGGCTTGTAACATTTGTGCTTACTCCATCTATAATAGTATATCTTCGCACCTAATACCCATCCTATCCATCCAATCCATTCAATCCTACTACACCCGATCAACTATTTTTGTGTAAATATATTACTGGTATCGAATGCAATAGAATTCTACATGGAATGCAGGATGAAAAATAATTATTTTCTCGATGTGGTCAGTGATGTTTGATGTTTTCTTAACATTGTGGACGCTGGTTAATATGTATATCACAAAATATCAAGGTGTACGACAAATACCGGTCAGAAAAGCCAAGCCTCCCGCACAGTGGAATATTTGTAGCTGAGTGGCCATACAAAAATAATAACTTTGTGTTCAAAAAGTAATTGCAAGAGAATTTTGTTATTAGCTTCGTGTTAGAATGCCAAATTTTTGGAAACTATGTATTACAGATATTACTGTATTACGAATGTAAATTATAAGACATTAGTTTAAATATGTTTCTGAACAGTGTAACACATAGATATCTTATCAATGAAGTTTGGTTGTTATAAAAATAAAAGTTAGGTAGTAGTCGTTTAAAGAATGGTAAATTGGTTTAAACTGAATAAAGAAATTGGATGATAGAATTAATTAATCAAAATTGACACACACCATACGTTTAATTTACAGTATTTACCTACTTACATAATGTTAAACTACGTGAAAGTAAAGTTTTTAATTGTTAATCATTTTGTTAATTAATTATAAATCGTTCAAAATTTTTATAATAACGTTCAAGTATAATTGGGAATTAAAATGAAGGTCTAAAGACAAGGAAATGAGAAAAATATTGAAGCCCATGTTCTCGCATGTTCTCCCATGTCCTCGTCCAACTTTATCCCTTACAAAAAGCAACCCATTTTCAGAGATCTTTCAGGTTTCAGAAGTGAAACTTCTTTGGCAAGATCCAAAAATACCAAAATGGTCGCCTTACTAGATGACGTGACGGTATTGCCATGACGAGACTCAAAATTTTACTCTTAACGCGCCTAAAGAAGTATCTTCTCAAAAATAAAATTTAAGAAAGATATGTCTCGATTTAACGTTAACACGCACACTGTGCATGATAAACAATATTATGCAAATTGGCTACGTCGTAGAAACTAGTATTGATAAACAAGCCGGGACAGAAGCGGGGAGGCGTAGCGTCACTATTCATGACCTATGGATGTATGTACATACAAAATAAATGGATCCACACCATCAATGAAGCAAAGAAGAATCGTGTACTAAGAAATTGTCAAGTTAATTAAGTGTAGTTGCTAAGAAATCTAAATAAAAAATAGACATAAGTATAATTAAGTAGAGGTTTTGTTTGTATAGAGTTTAGGTAGAGAGTAGTGGTCTGAGTTCGGTAGTGAATAATTCTCTATAGAGATATATGCTATGGGTGTATAAATAGCTTGCCGCTTGCGATAGTTTAAGGAAGGTAACCTACTGCCAAACCTTAAGGGTATAAAATATTTTAGAATGATTTTAATTTAATTTTAGATATTATATTTTTCAGATAAAAAATTTATCATAATTAAGTTCATACTTTATTATTTTTTTCAGGGTTGTTTTATTTATATGATTTATATATTATTTATTTATCTATAGAATAAATAAAATACCTGATTTCTTCATGAATAGTTTTCTTCGGACGGAATAAAAATTACGGAGCGTCGACGTCTCTACCCCATGTTTTAATTCAGCTCTTGACTCTTGAGTCCGGGTTTATAAATAAAACCTTACTAATATATAGTTATGTATTAATAAAATTTAAATGTTATTCCAAGAAATATTTAAAATATTGCGCAATATTTTGTAATAGCGATTTTGAAAATTAACGATTTTTTGAATGAAAGTAAGTACCTACCTACCTACTATCACAGCTAAAATTAAACAATTAATAAGATAATTTTTAGTGTTTATTAATTGCAGAGTGCAGACGCTATAAATATTATTATAAGCTAATGTAGAGCAACGCTTGCAATGGCTGATGTCCTTATTTCATTACAATATTCACGTAGGTACTTGTTTTTATATCTGTTATCCGAAGAAATATCAATTTTAAAGTAAATTTCGGGTTAATATACCAATTAACATTGTTGTGTGTCTATTATTTGTACTATAATAATACGAAACTGTAGGTAATTACGAAACATATTAACTAAAATAAAACCCAATGAATTTACGTATTGTAGGTATATTTGTTTTTATTACCATACATAATATGTCATATTACCATACATATTAGAAAGAATAGGCTGATAATTAATTTTTATAACACTAATATGTTACAAAATATTTAATTCATAATTGTATTTAATTAAAAAGTCAAAGGAAATGTGATAATTAATGAACAATGTAATTAAGCATTTTCCGTCTTCGCCGTATCATTTTCTTCGGCAAGTTCCTCTATAGCTTCGAAAACCCATTTATAATTCATAGCTCCAAAGCCCTGTAAAATAAAAGAAAAATAATAAATGTAATAAATTGCATTACTTAGTACACTAATTTTTTTTTTTACTATCCTAAACAGTGTATTCCGAAAACTTTTTTTGTGGACATACCACAATAAATCTAATGAGTTGCAACGGGGAATCTAAAATACCTAGGCGATGTGTTGTTATTGAAATCGGTATTATTGTGAGAAGGAACAAAATCGTCATAAAAGTTTGTTATTGTCACAAATTAATTAGCATAAAATCCTTGTATCATTTTTCACATAACAAAGATAAAGATAAAGATCACTCACTTTATTTCACAAAACAAAAATGCTAACTATTTTTCAAGATTTGGTCTAAATTAAAACATTAGAGAATGGAGTTAGATAAGAACATAATAAAGTTTATATTATAAAGCTAATAATGGATAATTATTTATTTATTTACAATTTTATTTATCTATATCAGGCAGCATTGCGCATATATTGTTAGTAAGTAGTACTTATTCTACATTCAAATTGATCAATTTAAATACCTTCTACTATTAGTTATTAAATACACTGAATGTTTGTTTCTTACCCTGTGATTATTCCTTTGTATTATTTCAAGGAAAAGCGTAGGCCTCACTTGCACGTGCTTTGTGAAAGCTTGTAGCATATATCCTCTTTCATCAAAATCTATTAAAATATTCTCTTCCTTCAAATCATCGATAGTTTCTTTTACTTTTAGAGAAGTTCCTTGAAGCTTTTCTTTAATGTTTTCATAGTAAGTGGACGGCCATGTTACTATTTCAGCGCCACGGGACCGGAGGTTGCGCATCTTAAAATAATAAAATAAATTTAATAAACTTATGCTCTATGTTATTTATATTGATTGAAGTGTGTTCTATTTTATTATTATTTAAGTAATGATTTTACAGAAGCTGTAAAAAGATTTCTATAATAGCCGATAAAAGGTATAGCTTTAAAATGAAGACCAACGCGAAAACGCGAACGACACTCAACCAGTACATAAGTATGTTCAAAGAACGGGTAAAAAAAAATTTAATAAATCACAATTTATAAAATACCTTAGGGCCCTTTCCCTGCTACTGGAAGGATAAACTTAAAACTTGGGATAGGTACATATATTATATATAAATCGAAACTTTACTTACAGTAGTGACGATATCATCAGTGTAAAGAGCCACATGCTCCACTCCAGAGGTGCCTAAAGCTTTAACGAATTCACTGGCTTTGCTTGTTGGTCGCAGGCCCTTTGCTGCTTCGTTCATTGACAACTGTTAAAACATTAGGTAGGTATATGAATTTGTGAGGATCTTAGTTTAGGGAAAAAAAATTATAGAGCCGATTTCAAGAAATTTAAATGAATTAAAATTTACTAATAGGTACTTAACCCTTTTAAATGCTTTTTGATACTTCAAAATTTTTATTCGACACTGAGATATAAAGATATTTTATCATTCTCTTATGACTATTTAAACATTTTGACCTACGAAAAATAGTAGGTTCTACTTACTAGGACAGTTTCTCCCTGGTTAATAACTGATGCAGAGTTTATGCAAGAATACGGAACGAGATCGTGAGTGTAATCCACGCACCAGAATCTGTAAACAATAATAAAATTATTTTAAAGTCTTTGAGCATAACAATTTACAAAACGTAAATAGTTTTTCGTACCTGTGCATATTAAGATGTTTCTCATACCAAGTTACAGAATGTTCTAGTGTACCATCTGCCATGTTGCCTTCGACGTGATCAATAAACGAAAGATTTGTTGCTGGTCTGAAATTAAAAGAAACTTACCAAAAACTAAGAACATAGTTAGGTTCTTCCAAAAGGAATGCGACATTGCAAGGTAGAGTTAGAAAGAGTGTTTCATGATTATTCATATAATGGGCAAAAAACAAATGCATCGTTTAGTAATTAATTATACAAGAAATTTTATATATCACAGTATATGGTAATATAAATATAGGTAGATGGTGATAGGAGGGTCCACACAAACGGCAGACCGAGCCTCGGAGCAATTAACAAGCCGAGCTGCCTCGCGCAGCAATTTGCTTCGCAAGGCTACTTGCTCTGTGTGGACCCGGATAATAACGTCTTCAATTGATCGAGGTTTTATTTTTTTATGCAATGCAAAATAAATACTTACAGCAATTTGTTTAAAGGATCATCGTCTTTTGTTAAAACAAATCCAGGAAGAAATTCTCCTTTATATTTTGATCTATCTACTAATGTGTGCGTATTGTCACCATACTGAAAAGTGATATCATTAAAATAATGTGTACCTATATTGCTCAGACCTTTTTCTTTTTTAATTTTACTGTCGTATTTGTAACTGATACTTACTGTTTTTAAAACAGCATATCTCACAACACCATCTTCATCTTTTTCCTCGGTAATATCTTTAACAACTTCAGCGCCTTGTGCCTTTGCTGTTTTTATTAACACATCCAATGCATTTACTTCAAATGCTACGTCCTTTACAAAATCCCCGTGAGCAGCTAGGTTTTTAGAAATATCACTATCAGAATTTGTAGGTGAATCGAAGACTATTGTTATCTAAACAACATAACAAGACATTAATTACATGTACAAACACAGTTAATCTCTTTATTAATGGATGCAATTATTTACCTTATTTAGTCTTACAACATAAGAGCTTATCGGGTTCTTCTCCGTTGGTTCACGAACAGCTAAAGGTCTAAAACCAAATCTTGTGACAAAGTAACTAGACGCCTGCAATAATTATTGAAAAATTAGTTGCATAGTTTTTTTATATATTTTGAGATAACAGATCTTATGGAAAATCTATTGAATATAAGCCAATTAAATATAATCAGTAATAATATTATATTATAATAAATTATGAAATTACCGTTTTAGCATTCGCTACCCAAAATGTAAGATGGTCAAAGTTTACAACCTTTGCACTGGGCGTTTCGGAGACTTCAGTTTGTGTCATTTTAAACCTAAAACAGATATTATGTGCATTATAATTTTAGATAATCCTATATTAACTACTTCTAAAAATAGTTAAATTATTTTTCTTATAGAAAATACCTTTTTTTCAATGTTGTCTCTATAATCTTACCTATAAAACGTCTTTCTCGGTAAAAACTCTTAATCAAAACTTGAGCCTATAAATTGATCCATGTTTTTATACCATTGCTCTATTTTTAAGGTATAATTATTTCTCACTTAATTCTCCAGATTATAAGTTATTTATCAATGGAATTATTGCGTTTGTTATGTGAATATTAATTAGAAATAAGCACTGTAAACAAGGACAACAGGGTGGCAATGGCGTTGCGTTGTAAATTATTGAAATAAACAATTTTAATCGCAATTATGTATGTACCTGACTCATTCTTATTTGATTACGTTTCAATTGTCCTATCCTACTAATATGTATTATAAATGCGAAAGTTTGTGAGGATGGATGTATGTGTAGGTATGTATTTTTGTTACTCTTTCACGCAAATACTACTGAACCGATTACAATGAAATTTAGCACACGTATAGAGGGTAGGTAACTTGGATTAACACATAGGATAGGTTTTATCCCGGAAATCGCGCGGGAACGGGAACTATGCGGATTTTTCTTTGAAAATGCAGGCGTCAGAATATATTATAATGTTTCATGCGTGTTATTTTAAAACAAGAGCCAAGAATTCTTATTGGAAAAAGGTAAATGGTACCTAGGTAGGTAGCTAAGTATTAACTTTTATTATCTCAACACTAGTTTATATAATATTATATGGCCTGATATTACTCTGAATTCTGATCGGATAATATTACTACTAGTATAGTATTATAATACCATCTGTGATATTACAATTAAGACTTAAATAATTCAGGTAGACATTTAAATAAATTCATCAGATGGGTACTAAGTAGGTTAAGAATGTTAAACTTAATTGTAAAATTATCATGTATGTAAGTACTTATTTTATACAATGGAAATTATTTATTAAATATGTTTTTGATAAACTTACCTGTTTTATCACGGATCAAAATTTAACTGTTTACATCTTTATTTTTCCGTTACATTTATATATTTCTTTTATCTCTTCGATCTATATAATATGTTATTTTCATAATCAATAATTTTATGGAATTAATTATAATTTTATGATTTGTTTTTTAATTATTAATAATATTTTTAAGGTTAACGATTGATTAGGATCAAATGCAACGATAAAAATGACGACATTGCCGGAGCTTAAATCGAGGCTCTAATAGGCAGATATAAGATTATGATAAGTATGTAGTAATATTTTATTCATATTTTATACTAGCTATGCCATGCGGCTTCACTTGCGGATGTAACTGCGTGCAAATTCAAGTATTTCTGTAGGTCATGTGTAATATTGTGATGTAGACTGTAGTTATGTATATCCTTTATTCCTGATCCTGATTGATAGATATATAAAAATGATTGTAGTTAATATTTAGTTTTATAGCCTCGCCCCGGCAAAGCGACAGACAGGGCGCGGGTGGTCGAATATCACTCCGAGATCGCTTTTTTAAATTTATCAAGAAGTTACTTTTTAAAAAAGAGAATTTTAGAATTTCATGAAGGCAAGAATTACCTCGAAAATCAACTAGAAATTACATTTTTGAAACAAGATACTATAATTATTAGTCTATGTAGCCTTGATCTATATTCTATATTTTATGAATCTTCACACACTTATTGTTTTTCGAGGTACTTACTAATAATTTGTGTATTTGTGTTAATAGGTGCCATTGAAATGATAAGTAGAAAGAAATGCTTTCTCCTAGTTTCGTTGTTTTTGATATTTTAGTTTTATCGCATTCAAGTGCAAAAAAAATAAAGTATAGAAAAAAATACACCTACAGATTGCTGTATTTTGTATTTGTTAAAATAAGATGAAAATACAAAATCAACCCTGCTTCGATTTTTCGACTTTTTTAGGAAATCTCTTAGAAGTCGACTCTCTTGTAGGTATATTGTTAATTTTATTCAGGAACATACTGATGATAGAAAAAGAACACAGAACAAAATCAATTAGTAAGAAGTGGCCGTCTTCTTTACAATATCCTCAATAATAATTTAAAAAGGATTTTCTATTTGTAGAGACGGATACATGAAAATGAAAGAATGCAGGCTTCATTTCTAAAATTATTCCATTAAAGAATTGAATTTATATGAGTATAAGTTTTTAACTTGATTAGTGAATAGTTAAATCTAGAAAATAGGGGAAAAGAAAAAAACAAAGAGTAATAAAATAATTTCATTTTATTCAATATTTTATACATCATATTTACACATTGCAGATATATTCATTCATTATTATAAGAGTATTTACGTACGCACCTATTATTATTTAATAAGGCACCTCAGGGAAGCTTATGTCAACCTTAATCTTATAACACTGGTCAGCGCAACGCCATTTTAAATAAATAACACCTTAGAATAACACTTATATATCGTGTCCTATTATAAGTTCTTATGAGTTAGTTACAGAATATTATCACGTGTTTCATTATTTTTACTGAGAAGTCATCTAAAAATTTATTTAAAATTGTAAATTGTTATTTTCACGCAAATATCTCGAACGATGATACATAAAAATATACAAAAATTCGGTAGCCAATAAGCAAGCGGTATTCGTCATCCTTCTGTCAATGTCGTAACGGTCCTTGGCTTCGAAAAACCTCACCAGACATAAAAAACAACGTTCAAGGTGTTTACGAACTAACATTTTAATACTTAATCCATTTTTAACATCAATACCGTACATTATTTCTTCAATTAATTATTAAATTATCCATATAACATTTGATAAGACAAGTAATGATAATTTCATAGAATGATTATTATGGAACGGTTTGTACTAAAAATGGACGTAAAGTTGTTACAAAATCTATACTTATTTCACGCATTAACCATTGTGTTAAGATCTATAATAAATTGGTGCACATTATTGCCAAATAACTAAACTAAATTATTATATTTACACATAAATTTACAATTTGGCGACAGAGTCCATTATTGATTGATTTTAATATTGTGATATTACTTATTTGATATAAAAGTAAAATACGTTGATAAAAAGATTACGAGACTAGCAAAATGTCGACGGCTTATAGATTTATATAACAGGTAACAACTAACATAACTATATTATGTACAATTATTGGTCAATGTTCTATTATTTTACGATGGTTATTATTTTGTTTATAAAATCCTTTTTTAAAGCTCAGAATAAGTTCAAAAACCTTTGTTTGCCGGTAGATAAGTTACATGTTATGAATCGTAATTTATATTTTGCTGGATTGGTAATATACAGGGTGATATGTTTAGAAGGAGATAGTGTGCTGCGATAGAATGGGTTAGAGGGAGATAGAGGCACTTAAACACATTAAGTTTTACATAATTACCGGTAGTATAATTAGTAATTTCTTTGAAATCAATCACTGTTAACAAGTAGTAAAATTTAAATATTTGCTCCATATAGCAATGTGATCATAATCATTAAAATTTAAATTTGTTTTTTACTTGGATGTTTTGATTTAATGACGTATAAAACAGGTCACATGGCCCCTTAGGATTTCATTACTTAAATAATTATATTACTTATATCAAAATATTACCCTTGTATAATTTTGTATGAAAATATTAAATTTTGAATGTACATTGTATTTTTTTCAGCCTCATAATTGACAGGTTCTTGTAATTCTGTCATATTGTTATTGTCAGTCAGAGAGAAAAAAAAAACGTAGTAACAGAGCGTTTACCGATTGAAAAAACCGTCTACATATAGTCGATTACATTTACAATAAAGGAACACGAAGCTTATAAAAATAACAAAACATTAAATATACATATGGTAGATTTGGTATACAAGCCAGCTGTCCCGTGTCGCGACGTTTGTTGATGAGATCAATATAAAGATTCATTTTAATACAAATTTACGTTTCTCAAAAATTCCTAGATACAAATATCTATACATACAATTTCGCAATAGCTGCAAGAGTGACTTACAATCAAAAACCAAACAAGCGTTCATTTCCAAACAAGACATTTTTATAACAGCGCCATCTATCGTCAACCGCTGCAACTACTACAAGGCACACGAGTCTCAGGCTGGTTGCAGAGCTTGACCGACCATCAGTGCGTACATCAGTCGCGCTTGTCATATGTATGGAAATTCATAAAACCGTTCATAGCTAGACCGACCATACGCACGCGTATTGTCATGCGTGTGTCATAGTCATACACATTGTTGATGCGTATCGTCAGGACCGACGCGACGGTACGCACTGATGGTCGGTCAAGCTCTGCAACCAGCCTCACAGTCGCGCACGGACAGCGGGCGGAGATTACATAGTACAGTCTATCGTTGTATATCACAGAGCGGCGCGGGCATGTCGACTAGTTGCGCGCGCTCCACCGCGACCAGGCAGCCCCCGGGGGCCACGAGGAGCGGGGCGGAGTTACCCACCCATACTTTCTTTACGTCGTCCGAGCTGTGCTGCGGCGGGGTTATGTAGCCCCCTCTGAAACCAGAAAATTAAGATTATGATATTTTTCTTATTACATTCAGTACGTTCTTTAGATTTTTAAAGTGTGGAATAGATAGTTTTTGCGAATAAATATTATTTGTTTTATATTCTTCCCTTTCTATTAAACATAGGCTGTCTTTAAGCTGAATGAGCACATAATCATTGTAGAAAAGAGATGTTTTGTACACACACGCTCTTCGATCATTAATTTAATATCAACCACACCATGTAAAGAATTACTAGAATAATTTTGAATAGCGTATCCTCATCCTACTTATGAAACAATCACACATTCAACTAAAAAAATTGGTTGTCTGTAAAGTCGGTTTACTGACGATAGTTGAACGTGACAACGTCCGATTGCGCTTCTTTGTCACTCGTTCCGCGCTCTCGCTTGCACTTCAAGCCTTACATGGAACGCCTCAGAGCGAGGTAACGCCGCTGAGTCATGTTTTTTCGTGCGTGCAGCCGGCGCTATCGAATTATAAGACGTTATCACGTCAAAACTACACACCTCAGTTTCCTATCAGCATGCAACAACGCATCAGCTCTCAACAGTCGAACTGCGACGGCCACCAGCAGGAACAGGATGAGCGCGCCGCACACGGGCACCGCGATGGTCGCCGCTTTAAACCACACCTCGCCGTTGTAGCTGGCGCCAGGCTCGCTGGCTACTGCGCTGCCTCCTGAAAAAAAAGATTAATGGTTAAAGGTTTTATTCAAATTAGCGATGTTCTATGAAATTATTTTTTTTCATTAGAATGAATCGATTATCAATCTGTATTCTATGTTAGCATTTCTATAGGAAAAGCAATATAGATCACTGCTAAGTGTCAAGTCAAATCCTAAATTAAAGTAACGAAAGACAACCATCACATACCTACATTCTTACAAACTTTCGCATTTATAATGTTAGTAGGATACCTTGTCTTTCTAAACAGTTATTGATTTGTAATGATAGTTTTTTTTTGTATAAGAATAGGAACTTATTAGTTATTTTAATCCATAAAAATAATTAATAGGTACTAGGTATTAATTCAGTACTTAATTCTATATGTAATTAAATTAACTTTGAATAAACGTTATTATTTTTATTTATTCTAGACAGAACGTCACATATACGTAATCGGTAATTCGAGATATAGATATCAAAGTCAAAAGTCAAGTGTTGTGTGCAAAAGAAATTATTTATCCACGCAGCTCATGCATAATCACTATGCAACGTATTTCACTAGATAAGAACTCTTATCGGTAGAAATTATTGGAATTTTTGCGATTTTTTCTACAAATATGTCTGGTATGAATGCCTTTGTATGAATGCTGGTTGCGTGCTTACATAAAAGAAGATTATTTAAATATTTTTTTTTAATAGTCGTAATTGTAAAAAAGATTGGCAATTTTATAGCTAAGAAAAAAGAAAGTTATGAATTTAAAGTTATAATAGCGAACGAATACATTCCAATATATTCAAACATGATTCAAACAGACGTCCAATAAAAATTAAAACATAAAACTCATATTGCAGTTAATCAAAATCAATAGCGCAATTTGAAAGCACATCTTTATTACATCGTAAGTAACCAACACCGATCATTTCAGTACAATTTAATTATCATACAGACTAAATAGTTGGTTATCGTTTAAATTAAGTTCGTTCCAAGAAGGAGGCCTATCGAATAGTACTGTACCCGGAACTATCTCCACCATAATATCGAATGCATAATTAGCAGTTGCATTCATATTGTCAGTGTGCGTTATTGGAACTTGGAAGAGGTCTGCACTTGGCGCATATTAATTTACAACTTAAAGCAACTTTCATATACATTATTATTTTACAAAACCTCGATCCTATTAGGAATACACTAAATAGAGGGAGGTTAGTGTCTTGTTTGCCTTGCTTATTGATTAACTTAGTGTTTCTTTCCCATTACAAAAGAAGATGCGAAAGAAACAAATCTGTCTCTATCGTAGGGAATATTTTTAACCAAAAATAGTCAAAATGCATCGATACATTTTCCTGAAGTCGGTCAAAACAGAGGAACGTTTAGAGAATATAGATCCAAGCATTCGAATTTAGTGAATGTTAAGCGAATTCACAGTTACTTTAAAACGATTTGAAATTCAAAATTTTGCGGTATATTATATAACAGTGATTCAATTCAAAATGCTTAGCCATTCATGTCACATCGGCTGAGTCACTGTTTGTGTTAGATATGGGATCGCTGGAATAATATCTTTGTTCGTGGAAATCGCGGACAATTGTGTTTTATTGAATTTCTAGCGAGAGATATGTGCTGCTTTACTGGAATCACAATATTTATGGGTGAGATAATAAATACAGTGCGAATATTATGCAGACATCGCGAGATATTAAACAAAGGCTGAAATAAATACCCCTACTATTCATGGCCTAATCCTATCCGATTACATCCTACCTAGAAAATAATAAAAAGTAATAATGTGAAAGTTTGTAAGTATGTATAGATGATTGTTACTCTTTCACGTAAAAACCAATGAATGGATTTTGATGATACTTGCCAGTGGTGTAGCTTTTGTACCAGAATAATACATAAGGTACAAATATACTTTCTTTAGACCGCTGAAATACCGCGCGTCACATCTATTTTCTAAAGTCTACTAAAGATGCGTTTATTATTTACCTAAATCATTAGCAGTAAGGTTGAGCCTTGCCCTGGCTATAGGGCTGTCTTCATGGTTGCACAGGTCTCGGAAGCAGCAGAGGAGCAAGGAGTGCTCCCGTGGAGGTGGACCTCCAGAGGACGGCGTGTTCTGGCAGTGGGATAGCGCTTCTTCTTCTCTGAAATTAGATAAGGATATTGGTTTTGTTACTTGTAGGTTCTAGTACCACTTGATAAGCGTGGTAATTTAGGGTTTAAAATATAAATGTCCTGGTAGTATGAACATAATGAGGATATTTGAAACATATTCATAGAGTATTATTTATTTAAGTGCATTCTGGGATAGAGCATACTATGAATACTCCATTTGACTGTTCTTTCACTGTTCCCTGTCCTTTCGATCGAATCATCAAAAATACTGTCATTGCATTATTTTTTCGGGAATAGAACTAAAATTCTCGTCATAACTGTACTACGATTACTAAATAAGTGAGAAACTTTAAAAGTCTGATAAGAATGTAAATGGTATTTGTCGGACAGATAACTGTCCAGTGATATTAGATGGCATTAGCATGTTATTACATTCTATACAATATACCAAAAACGTTAAAGTCCTCAATTTGAGAAACATACAATACTATGATGATGAGCACAGCTTAAAGGTCAAGCTATAAAGAGTCAAGTTAAATCAAAATTATCAGCCTATACACACACTTGAATATCTCTGAAGTGAGCAATCACATTATTTATACATATTTGTACCTACTGCGATCATTTACATATAAATTTAATAAAGTAAACAATTCTTCAGTCAATTGTAAGAATGTTGATTCATAAATTAAATAAATTCAGCATAACATTAAGCAATTTGCAATAGTTATCGAGTTAACTTCTACTCAATTTATAACAATACGATAATTTGAATAAACATAACAATGTAAATAGTAATTTATGCCCGATGTCAGATACCCAAGGTTAAAGCAATATCTTAGGTGAAGAATTTAAATATACCTTAAACGGTTTTTTCAAACAATAACTCAAAGGTAAGCCACAGTTCGCCCACACTTGCAGAATACAAATTGTAATTTGGTTTTTAATCGCAAGCATTGGCTGAGGTTCTCACAGGATAAATTTCAAAGCAAACATGTAAGACGTCTTTAAAGGAATGGGAACGGTGTAGCTTATAAGCTTATAGCTGGCTTTTATTTTGTATTTTCTCGTGTTTGATTTTGCGCGAGTAATGTACCTGCGTTTAGAAATTATAGATTGGCTTTGACGATACTGATCAATAAATATGTTTGAGTTCAAAAATATTTTTTTGAAAATTGGTTTTTAAATTCTATATAAATTCTCTATAAAGCCTTGTATCCACTTGAGCATGCTCAGGCGAATGAGCGGCTCATTTGGCCGAGCCGCTCAAGTGGAGACGCCTGAGCACGCTCGGCCCGAGCAAATCTGAGCGCGCTCAGGGCGAGCCGGCACCTGTCGGTTTTTGTCCGTGCTCAAAGGCGCTCAGCATTCGCTCGGCGCTCAGTGTGGACGGTTGTTTTTGTGTTTGAGGCGAGCGCGTCGAATTCCCCGAGTTTTAATTACGTTTACTTGAATGACAGTAAATATTCAAAATCAATCCTTGACATTCTTGTAAAGTTGTTAAATGGTTCATTATCTCCTTTGAAAGTCAATCCACGAATAATTATATTAGCCGAGTTGTTTCTTCGATGACGATACATTTCTCTCATCCACCACCTTGGTGGTTTTCTCTTCTTCTTTATGACACAGTGAATGATTAGAAAGGCAGCAGCAGCCCCACGGACACGTGAAGACATGACGGAGCCGAGCATATACTGAGCAGCCTGAGCACAGCTTTTTCAATGTTGAGGCTCGTTCGACCAAAACTTCATTTTGTTCCTCTGAGCATGCTCAGGCAAATGAGCGGCTCATTCGCCCGAGCATGCTCAAGTGGATACAAGGCTTTACATATCACGAGATGATGTGAAAGTAGAAATTTTTAGATAGCCATAATGAATATATCAAAAAAAATAAAACTAAAATAAAAATGCAATAAAACTTCAAGCTTCAATATTTTTGAAACGCGCATAAAAACCTCCAATACCGAAATATTCAAAATGCTAATCGCGAACAACAATAAAATATTCGGAACATTCAAGCGATTAGGCTAAACGATTTATCGAGGAATACTTCTTAAGGTGGATGTTCCGACCGTCCCTCCATACATTTTTGATTACCTC